>OX632366.1:13097946-13222946 GCA_951751655.1 Ophion costatus | reverse complement strand
TGGCATTTCTGAAGTCGGTGACCAAGATTACTCGAACACTAATGAACCGATCTTCTTGAAATTTTGCAGGCTTATTTAATACATAAAAATGTAGTCTTTAATCGTTCGATTTTTTTTTTCGAAAAAAATTGCCGTTTTATAGCCAAAAAACGGCCGTTTTTTTCGTTAGAATCGAACCATTAACTTTGACTGTCCGCCATTTTGTGAAAAAAGAATATTGTTTAAAATCCTTCGATTAAAGACTAGTTTATACTTATATTTGACTAAATCCATCCGCATTTTTTTTTCAGATGATCCACTTCGCCGCAATGTTGGTCACCGCAAACCGTGTATATAAAAACATTATTTCATTCACGGCCATTTGCCACTAAACAATGTAATATTTTGTCAATAAAAAAATTACTGAAAGTTCTTCAAGATGTGTTCTTTAAGATGGTATATTGATCGATTAAAAAAGTTTTGTAGTTTTCTTTAAAAAAATTCATGAAAAAGGCCTTTTTTTGCGCTACAAGGGGGGGTAACGCCTTAATGAATAGTCTTTTTTTCAATATTATTCATACATATTAGTAATTGAATAATAGTGGATGATCACCAACGCTATAAGATGTCACAGAACAAACGAAGAATAGGCTGTTGTTTATGAAAAATATTATGTTGTAGACCCAAACAAAGTCTGTACCGCAAAGTATTGCCAATCCTACCGAAAAAGAAGACATTGAAAAACTCCATTTCTCTGAGACTTCATATTCAATGTGATAGGATCTAGGGACTCCCAAAAAAACCTCTGCACGGCGAAGTCAATCTGTAAAATGCACATTCATACGTTCGCCACTGTTTTCCTCAGGAGAATGGAAAGGGCAAATGAGAAATCGACGTTTACTCGTTGCCAAACGGGTACCGAGGAATTTACGAAAATAATCAGGCTGAAAGCATCGATAATCATCCACGCGACATTTTACGTATACGTTGGACTCGATATCTGATCTCGTGCGTGGATACAGCGAACAAATAACGACAGTGAAGGAACAAAAAAAAAACATTCAAACAAGCTCCCACGGGAGAACAAATGTTACGATACGATACGATAAATAATTAATTGTACGAAGGGTGAAGCTGATGGAGTAAGAGAGATCGAGAAGGGGGGAAGGAGAGGGAGAGAGAACAAACAAATTGAAAAATAAGTGTTTCACCCAATGGCGCCATCCTTGCTATCATCCCTGGAGATCTGAAGCACGCGGGACGATATGAGAATCGAAAAAGGGACGAAAAAAAAAAAATATTCGTATTCTGCGAGAGAAGCGGGAAGAAATGGGGGTGGATGGGAGGGAGAGAGAGAGAGAGAGGACGTTTTCAATTCCCACATAACCATTAATACGCTCCTTTTACCACATGTGGATGATTTTATGTGTGTGGGTATATATATACACGCACACAGACACACACGACATACACGTGGTGTAGCTCCAATCTCATTCGGGCCGTCTCTTTGCCCGGCGCTATCTCTCTTTGGCCAACCAGAGCGTTTCCCGCTGCTGATCCTCTCCCAGGATCCATATATATTACCCAGCATCCGTAGGATCGAGAGGCCAGCACGTTTCCCGTGCGGCCCTTTTGCCCATGGTTTCGCCCCTCGATTTTTCGTTTTCTCCCCCTCCGACTGTCCCCCGCCCCTCGCCGTCGTACCGCTGTTTCACCCTCGTGGACGGTGAAACTGGTCCACCCCATAGTGAGGAAGCGATTCCAGAAGCACGGGACATTCATCATCTTGTCTCTTTTTCCGCCCCACTATGTTTTTCTCTCTATTGCCTCCCTTGCTCCCTCTCCGTCTGTCTCTCGTTTTTTCCCCCTTGCCGTTGTTGTTCATGTCCCCCATTTTCGGGCACTTCGTTCTCGCATTGGACGACACGCGAACGTGGACTCGGGACGAGTGAACGTCTATTCGCGTTTGTGGGGCGCGGAGGCCATTTTCCTTGCTTTTATTTTTCGACCATTTTGTACATGTGTATTCGGGAAGGGAAGCGGAGATGGTCGTCTCTCACGTGAGGATTCGTCGTTTTGGATATATATATATATATATATATATATATATATATATATTAGATCATGATTAACTTCGAGTTAAGCAGCATTGTGCATGACCGATACTCGGAGTGGTGACCGCTTTGCCGTGCGCCGACTGGCGCATCAACCGGTCAGCAGAAGGCTGACTCGGCATAGGGGGTGATAGGAAAGGCTTCTAGGCTAATAAGGCTTCTTATTAGCAAGGGCAATACGTAAGAACCCGCAAGGGTTTTGGAAATTGGGAAAAATAATAACTCAATAAAATATATGTCTTATCCCCATCCACGCTATTATAGATATACTTATAAAAGTACGTATGGGTTGCTTATGCAAACATCATTTGTAAATATATATAAAAATATAATATAAACGCATTTGTAAAAGCATGCACGCATGTTAAACATTCACCACCTCTACATTGAGAATGGGTGACATTTAATGGTGATCGACCAACCCCGAGGGATGCGCGTAAATGAAGAGATCGATGTTTGCATCGTTGCAATGCAATCACACGAGATTGAAGTTTGTATAGTTGCAATGCAATGTCACGAGATTGAAGTTGGCATCGCTGCAATGCAATTATACGAGATTGAAGTCTGCTAAGTTGCAATGCAATCATACGAGATTGAAGTTTGCATCGGTGCAATGGAATGAAACGAGATTGAAGTTTGCGTAGTTCCAATGCAATGAAACGAGATTGAAGTATGCATTGTTGCAATGCAATTATACAAGATCGAAGATCGCATAGTTGCAATACAAAGAAACGCGATCGAAGTTCGCATCGTTGCAATGCAATGAAACGAGATTGATGTTTGCATAGTTGCGATGCAATGAAACGAGATTGAAGTATGCATCGTTGCAATTCAATAAAATGAGATTGTAGTGTGCATCGTTGCAATGCAATTATTCGAGATCGAAGTCTGCTAAGTTGCAATGCAATTATACGAGATTGAAGTTTGCATCGGTGCAATGCAAAGAAACGCGATTGAAGTTTGCATGGTTGAAATGCAATGAAACGAGATCGAAGATTGCATAGTTGCAATGCAATGTAACGCGATTGAAGTTTGCATCGTTGCAATGCAATGAAACGCGATTGAAGTTTGGATAGCTGCGAGACAATGTAAAAAGGTTGAAGTTTGCATCACTGCAATGCAAAAAACACGAGTGAAGTTTGCATAGTTGCAATGCAATGAAACGAGATTGAAGTTTGCATAGTTGCAATGCAATACGACGAGATTGAAGTTTGCATAGTTGCAATGCAATACGACGAGATTGAAGTTTGCGTAGTTGCGATACAATTGAACGAAATTGAAGTTTGCATGGTTGAAACGCGATGAAACGAGATTGAAGTTTGTATCGTTGCAATGCAATGAAACGAGATCAAACTTTGCATCGTTAGTGTCCGACGAAAATTAATATTTTGGTATTGCTTCAATTTCTTCTGGTGAATTTCGCCTATGAAAACCCCCAAACCATATTTTAAGATATTCAATTGACGTAATTCATAGCATAATATGAATTTGCCAAAAGAGATTTTGTACAATAATCACAATCAAGGAGTGAAAATATAAGAATACAAAAGAAGTTTCGTTGCAGCCCACCGATGCAAACTTCACCACCGTGCAATGAAAATGAATATTTCTTCGTCACTTGAATTTCTTATGGCAGATTATGTTTAACGTTGAAGTTTTGCATCGTTGGAATGCAACACAAATGAATTCTCATTAATTGCTCGAATTTTTAATCCATCGTCTAAATCATTGTCGACTCGCAGCCTATGTGATAATCACTCAAACGTTTTCGAGTATCCCTGTTAGAGATTTACGACCTCGAATCGCCAAAAGGCTTTACACAATGACAAACACAAAGGAACGAAAAAAAATCACTGCTTTCCAACCATACATATTTCACTCTCTTGATTATGTCTACGAAGTCTCGCCAAACATTTTCTACGATACTTATTCAAAAAACAACAACATAAATTGGCAAAAAAAGATTTGTGTGATAACAAATATGAGGATATAAAAAAATAAACTGAGCTTTCGTTGCATTCCAACGAATTTGACACCACCACGAATAGACGTACGATGATGCACATACGTATATTGATATATTGAACTCTGACTGTCGGATTTGGTGCGTGGCGTCTTCGTCAATCCCGAAAGGGCGAATATGTCAATATCGCGTCTACGAAATAAAGCAAAAGGGAGGGGGAGGTAAGGCGAAAATAAAAGAAAGAGTTGACGGCAGAGGCATGTAACAAATACGACAAGAGAGTATAGAATTGGGAGAGAGGGAGAGAGAGAGAGAGAGAGAGAGAGAGAGTGAGATCGGCAGCTTAGACGTGGGAAGGATATCGACGAGCTATTCGAGAGGGTAGTCTTTTCTCCCCTTCTCTCTTGCCCCTCGCTCGTTCGCTTTTTCACCTCACGATTGAATAAAGAGGCGAAACTCGCGATGTGCGAGGGAACCAAAGAAGATGAGAGAAAAATGAAAATGAGAAAAGGAGATGAACGCCTAGTCGGGAAAGGACGATGCAACGTCATCGTCGGATAGCTTGAACGATACGAGATCGGTGCCCAACGCGCGTACCTACTCGGATATCTCGCATGTTGCCCCGAGTCTTTTAGTTCTTTCGTGTGTAGCCATTTGCGTGTATGTGTGTGTGTATGTGAGTGAGTGTGTGTGTAGCTGTTATATATATCTATATATAGGGTAAAGCAACAACTATTAGCAGTATAAATATTTTCTAACCCATCAGACATAGGAGAAAACTTTTCCTACAGAACATGCATAGTTCAAAGGGGTTCATTGATTGGTGGCTACGGGATACATCGAGGTGGAGGCGGTTCAGTGCTTTTAAGGCCACTTCCATCTATATGTTGTTTCCCCAGAATTTTATCAAAAAATTTAGTTTAGTATGAAAAATCGGTCGAAAAGAAACTTCAATGTTTTTAGCCTAGAAGCAAGTCAAGGCCTTAGGCCACAGTAACGGGTATAAAATCATGTACGAATTTAATAATTTTTTTTTCATAGAAAAATTTATTCGCTCGTAAAATTAATTACACATCCATTTGGTATGAATATCAAGCTGTTAGAAAATATATATTTTTTTCGACGTACAAAATGGCCGACTACTCGAAACTTCTCCAAACAGCTTTCTTCCAATTGGCGTGACAAATAACTTCAACAATTTTCACTCGATTTACTTCAAATTAAAAAGTTACATTCCTAATTCCATTTTATGAGCAGTTATAACGAAATTTTTCACCGAATATCCATTTCTTAAGGTCGAATACCTACAACTTTTGAATAAAACAATATTTTTTTAAATTCCGTCCGTACTTCTCTAGGTTTTCTAATGTAGATTGACGAGAATGTATGTTTTTTGTTCTGGGTAAAAAATTGTGGATGCTAAATATCTGAAATGGCTTGAAAAATGAACGAATAAAAATTCGAACAGCTTGGTATTCATGCTTAATAGATGTGTAATTAATTTTAAGAGTGATTCACTTTTTCATGCGAAATAAAATTGTTAAATTCGCATATGATTTTATATCCGTTACTGTGTCCTAAGGCCTTAAGAAACCGTACACCCACCTGCTAGTATAAAAAGTGCTTGAACCAATGGCCACCACTTTCAATGTACGCCTCCAATCCGAATCGCATTGATTGTATTGTCTTATTAATCCCGTCAGTCTGTATTTACGAACAGGCTCTAATAAATTAATAAGACCATATCAATCAATAACACAATACGAACAATGCGAATCAGATTGCAAGCGTCCATTGAAAGTGGTGGCCATCACTTTGAGCACCTTTTATAGGAGTAAGTGTTTTCACTGTTTTTTTAATCCATTCCAGGCTGAAAACATTAAAATACTTTTTAAATCGATTTTTCATATTAAATCTTGATCGATTATCTTGAAATTTCGTCTGTGGACTAATTTTCGGTTTCTCGATAAAATAAAAATAAAAAATAAAAAAAAATGGTGGTCCTACTTGAACGACCTTGAAATCTCCGAAGTGACCGGATGAATCTCCGGTGGAGGCTCCGACTCCGAGGACCATTCTCATATGGCCGTCTACCGTCTCCATACCTACCATTAAACCATAGTGTTGAAGTGTGCATAGTTGGAATGCAACGAACCTACTTCAATATTTTTTTTCATTCTTTTATTTTTATTACTATCTAAAGGCTATTCTCCAGATTTTGGTCATGGAACCTAATGTATGGGCCCTAACGATGATCTTCAAAAACGTTTCACAATCCGTGATATTTGTAGCCCAAATGGGCCAAAAAAGTTGGGCAAGCAAGACAAAAATGTTCGTTGCAACCCAACGATGCAAACTTCGGTACATGCGAACATCAATATCTTCAAAATCAGTTCAGATAAATACTGGCGTGTTTAAACAAAGGTTTGAAAAATCCTATCTGAGACTGAGCGCAAAGACATGCTCCCTGGACATTCTGAAGGATCTGCAGGAAGGACGACAAAAGAGGAGAAAGAGAGAAAGGAGACAGAAGACGAAGAGATAGGCAAACAGATCGTGAGATCTTTTTGTGATCTTTCTTTGACGCCGCGAGACACTCGAGAGATCGTATCCGCGCCCGCAAAGGGGGCGCCGCGCGTGTGCTTTCCCGGCGTCAACGACGCTCAGGCGCACTTCGTGGCTAATCGCTTTTTGGCAGCATGCTCATCCCGGGCACACGGCTTCCCGAAGGTCCCCGTGCTTAAAACGCGCACCCTCTACCGCCGGAACACTCCGACCTTAAGATTTCGGCCGGTTGCTTAAGAAAAAGCCACGAGAAAAAGAAGTCGAACGTGTAACTCACGGGCCACGGTAATTGGAGGAGAGCGGCCCGGATAAGCGTCACGAAAAAATCCGAGGATCATGAGAATCAGGGCGGAAAAGATTTTAGGGCTCCTCGAAGAATTGGAGTGATTGGGTTCGTGGCTTTTTTCGAATTGGAAACCGGAAACCACTGATGACGCGAGAGCGTCTCTCTCTCTCTCTCTCTCTCTCTCTCTCTCTCTCTCTCTCTCTCTCTCTCTCCATGCGGCTGGAAATTGATTACTCGTATGAGTTGAACCGGTTCCAGGCTGCACGACGGATTGACATCAATTTTATTTATGTTGATTCTCAAAGAAATGACAAGTGACTTAAGGCCTTAGGCCACAGTAGGGGGTGTAAAATCATGTGCGAATTTAAGATTTTTTTTTCATATGAAAAAGTGATTCACTCATCAAATTAATTACACATCTATTGAGCATGAATATCAAGCTGTTCGAATTTTTATTCGTTCATTTTTCAAGCCATTTCAGATATTTAGCATCCACGATTTTTTACCCAGAACAAAAAACAAAAATTCTCGCCAATCTACATTATAATACCTAGAGAAGTACGTACGGAATTAAAAAAAGATTGTTTTATTCAACAGTTGTGGGCATTTGAACTTAAGAAATGAATTTTCAGTGAAAAATGTCGTTATAACTGCTCATAAAATGAAAAGTTTTCGATTAATCAGAAATTCCGTACGTTCTTCTCTGCGAAATGCAATTAGGAACATAACTTTTAAATTTGAAGTAAATCGAGTGAAAATTGTTGAAGTTATTTATCGCGCTAATTGGAAAAAAGCTGTTTCGAGAAGTTTCGAGTAGTCGGCCGTTTTGTAGATAAAAAAAAGCCTAACAGTTCGATATTCATACTAAATAGATGTGTAATTAATTTTATAAGTTGACCACTTTTTCATACGAAAAAAAATTGTTAAATTCGCATATGATTTTATACCCGTTACTGCGAATTTCCGGTCGGAAAAGTGGGCAATCGTGTTGGTCGTATCTCAAATCTATTAGTCTGATACACTTCGAATTCAGATAGAGCATAATTTATAACATTTTCTATCGTCAGGCCGTTTTTTAAATACGTCTATCCTTTTTTTCAATTAACAAATAAATACAGTCGTTGTTACTGGCGAAAGTCAAACTTTTTTTCAACAGTTGATGATTTTCGTAACTTTTGAAACTGAGAGTATGCGGTACATACGAAAGTTTTATTATTATCCCAGAAGAATAATTTTTTATTATTCATTTTACGCCGCTCTAATTGCCAGAACCACCCACACGACTGGCCATGCGGCGGTACTTTGTGTAAATAACAACAGCTTGATTGTTTAGCGATATTTTTCGATGAAAAAAAAATCCAACTTGCCAAGACTCCGTATCAACAGTGCGTGAAGTCCCGACCTCGTCATCCCAAAGCCCCCATCAGAAAAAAAATCAAAAGCGTTCTGCTTTCATATCTCCAAGCTCGTGCAGGCCCCTCAAGTGACACTAGTCATCTTCTTTACAAAGTAATCTCTCGCAACGAACAACAAAAGTCCTTGGAGGTTAAGACTTCGTTAAGTCTTTGTTGATTATACTCCAACCGCGTCAAACTGCCTACAATATTCTCCCTTTTGGCGGCCGATGCGGTCAAACTTGCGTAAAAAAAATTCACTTTTCATCAGACATATCTGCGTAGATAAAAAAACAAACCCTGATAATCTTTAGCATTAATCGATTAAGCGCTCGGCTCACCTTAAGGATGTTGAGTCCCTATGAAACATGTTAATGTTAATTGTTCAATAAATAGCGTCTTAATCGTCATGAAATTTTTACACTACCTCCTGAATACTTCATGTAAAAACATACCAAATTTTCAGAATTCTATCATCATTACTTCAACCTCCTTAAGGGTTGAAATAAAAAATGATAAGAAAATTCTGAAAATTTGGTATGTTTTTCTATGAAGTATTCAAGAGGTCGTGTTAAAATTTCACGACGATTAGGAAGCTCGTTATTAAAAAATTAACATTTTGTTAAGAACAATTTTTAAAAGAAATAAAAAAAATGTATCAATAAACTTCGTTTTGTTTCCGTTGCTTTCAGTATATTGTAGATATTACAAAATTGAGAGGTCAAAAAAAAAAACTTATTGCAAAGTTACATCAGTTTCCATAAGACAACATTTAATTTGTGAATGTTAATTGTTCAATAACGAGCTTCCTAATTGTCGTGAAATTTTTACACGACCTCTGAAATACTTCCTACAAAAACATACCAAATTTTCAGAATTTCATCATCATTTGCGATTTGGGACTCAACATCCTTAACTCAAGCTGAGTCGACATAAACTGGATCGAACGACTGGAGAGGTCGCGCGTTTGACAGTCCATGTGCCGCGTCCAGATCCGAAATGATCCTCGAAATATATTGACTGATTCCGGGTTAGATAGGCTTTTGCCGCACGTGGCGGATGTATACACGGCAAGAATGATGGGCGCATATTCGTGCCAGCGGACTTCACGATTGACAGCGAGCGAAAGAGAGAGAGAGAGAGAGAGAGAGAGAGAGAGAGAGAGAGAGAGAGAGAGACATATACGTATACTTCGTGATGAGATAGCCACCCCAAAGAGGAGGGTCGGATTCCAGTTTGACCGCGATCGGACGTTACTTTGGGCACTGTATACCCCCCCTACACATGATGTGCGCGGGCTCACGAACGCCTCTCAACGAACCGACCACACCTACGAAGACTTCCCGTCGATATCGACTGATATCGAAGACCGACATAAATCGTTCGCTCGATTTCTCGAACGATTCGAGTGTTGGCCCAGCTCAACACTGCTACAGATGGCTGATGGCCGAAGCTGCAGACCGATCGCATGTCCGCGAAAGTTGCATTATCTTTACGCCATGTTTGTGCGCACAATATGTACAGCACTCTTTTGCTTTAGGAGTCTTGTACCTCACTCCAACTAAGGCCAGACCCTAAAGGGATGTATATTCATTTGCATCGACATAAAAAACGGATACGACATGCTGACAAGTCTGCTACTGCAACTAGTCATCTTCTATGCAGGAACGTTTATCCGTTTAACGAATAATCATTCGTGAGACACAAGCACCATCAACGGAATTTCATTTAAGAGAAGCAATGTGCTCACCGGAGAGTCGAACGATGCACCTTCGATCCATATATGACTCGCGTGAAGACAAGCATCGAGATCACGGTCCAGCGAATTCACAACTAGGCTAGCATCGTATGGGTAACAAGATCCAGCAGCGTTTTGGCAACTCACTACCATTGGTTTGATGATGTGGTGTTTTTACGACAGCAGGAACTGACGATTTACTCGTATACTGCGGATCTTGGCTGCTCATAAGATGCCACCCCTTGCGCTTGGGTTATGAATGGAAGCCAGCATAGTAAAACCAACAGTAGTTTATAGGAAGGGCCATATATGAACAATGCTGACACTCTGGTAATATGATTCACGTCTCAAGCAACTACAAGTTATTTTAACTATACTGTCGTGCACCATTTGTTGCAAATACCATAGAGTTTGCTCTCAATGTATATAAACTCATGTTCCCCAGCATATGGCGGATATATCAAGTCATAGTCTCGCTTCCAAGCAACGAGAAGACTTATGGCGAAGTTTAGAGACATATGGGGAGAAACCTTACCTCGTTTTTGGTAGCGTTGATGGCTTTTAGGGCTTTGAGCTTCTCGAGATCATCGGCCGATTCTTTTTCCGAAGTTGAAGCCGATGCGGGCTTCGTCGGCGTCTGCTCAACCAGAGTGAAACCGAGATCCACGTCTTGCTTCCACAGTACTTCGATGAGGTCCATGTCCTGCGACATAAATGTTGGCAATTCCCGTTAAAAGTGAAAACAGAAAAAAGGTTGATAAAGAGCGCGTCGGATGGAGGAAATTTGAGGAGGAAGAGATGGGCTTTGGTCGTGGAAGCCGAGCGCTTCATGGTTGTCCTGGGCCGTTGACGCAGGCTAGATAGCTCGACGGGGAGGATGGCGGATGGGTTTTCATCGTCGGTGTGGGGCACACAAGAGTGCATGATTAACGACAGACGGATATCGATGTGCATCTTGATGTATAGGCATTATTACATGTCCGTGTGTATGGATGAGTCTGTACCTATACACGAGCTTACTGATACATAGCCGAGAGCGGATTCGATCGACGAAACGTTTCACAGAGGGACGAAAAGAAAGAAGAAAGGCCCGCGATATAGCGGTGACGTGGCACAAAATGGCGCGCAGCTGTGGCTACATTCTCGTCCTCTGTACTCGAACGCGGGTCATTAATTGAGTCAATTTCTCGAGTTCTCGTGGATTCAGGCTTGATAACCAATTTACGAATTTTCATCGCCAATTTAATCGTCGCAAAGAGCCGGTGTCACGCCCGAAAGTTCAGGAGAACGTGCCTCTCGGATGTACTTGTAATTGTCGACGATTGGCATGACGAAAAGTTCTCGTCAGCATCGTTTGCAGCACTTGAGCATCGGCGCTACATAAAATTTTGCTCAACTAACTGGTCAGCAAAGCTTAGCCGTGTACCGCTTTGGGCACCGACAACTGAGTGGGAGGCTGCTTTACTTCATCGTTGATGAAAGTTTAACTGGAACTCGGCACAGGTTTACCACAGTTATCCTGTGCCCTAGTGCACATACGATACAAAAACGAAAAGAGTGGATGCTGCCGAGGAACTGAAAACGATGTAGTGATTAGTGTAGGCCAAAAAGGGAAGGGATGGGATTGTACAAGCCTACTAAGAACATACATAGGACCATTATGGGAGTACAAAAAAATGAAAATATTTATGCAATTATACGTCAAAACCAAATGTGCACAATGTATTCCTCTTTCTCGCTTTCTCTTATCTTATTAAGGATGTTGAATCCCAAATCGCAAATGATGATAAAATTCTGAAAATTTGGTATGTTTTTGTATGAAGTATTTCAGAGGTCGTGTAAAAATTTCACGACAATTAGGAAGCTCGTTACTGAACAATTAACATTCACAAATTAAATGTTGTTTTATGGAAACTGATGTAACTTTGCAATAAGTTTTTTTTTGACCTCTCAATTTTATAATATCTACAATATACTGAAAGCAACGGAAACAAAGCGAAGTTTATTGATAAATTTTTTTTTATTTCTTTTAAAAATTGTTCTTAACAAAATGTTAATTTTTTAATAACGAGCTTCCTAATCGTCGTGAAATTTTAACACGACCTCTTAAATACTTCATACAAAAACATACCAAATTTTCAGAATTTTCTTATCATTTTTTATTTCAACCCTTAAGGAGGTTGAAGTAATGATGATAGAACTCTGAAAATTTGGTATGTTTTTACATGAAGTATTCAGGAGGTCGTGTAAAAATTTCATGACGATTAAGAAGCTATTTATTGAACAATTAGCATTAACATGTTTCATAGGGACTCAACATCCTTAAGCTGGTTTAAGGAGTGAGATGCAGCCCGAGGCGTGAAAAAACGAGCATTTTCGATAATTTCTTAAATAGTAATTAAGTTTGTTTTACAAAAGTGGTTACACAGACTTTTTATGTTATATTTCAACATGACTTGTACAAATTTTCAAAGAAAAATATTGATTATTTATAAAAAATATCGCCATCTTTGTCGGACCCTCTTCGGCATGTAGTGCTTTGCGGTGACCACTATAATTCAAAAACCACTCGATAGGTTTCGATGAAAATTGGTGTGTTTATTGATAGCATTGAAAAATAGTCCTTAATCGAAGGTTTTTCATTTTTGTTGAAAATTTCGATTTTTTTAAAACAATAAACGAGCGATTTTTTGGTCGAAAATCCAAAGTTATCTGTTGGAAGCCGCCATTTTGTACATTTTTTTAAAAAAGGAAATGCTCCCCTTAAGGACTAGTTTTTAATGCTATCAATGAGCACACCAAATTTCATCAAAATTCATCGAGTGGTTTTTGAATTATGGTGGTCACCGCAAAGCACTTCATGCCGAAGGGGGTCCGACAAAGATGGCGATATTTTTTATAAATAATCAATATTTTTCTTGGAAAATTTTTACAAGTCAAGTTGAAATATAACATAAAAACTCTGTGTAACCACTTTTGTAAAACAAACTTAATTACTATAAAAAAATAAAATATTGAAAATACTCGTTTTTTCACCCCTCTGACTGCGTCTCACTCCTTTATGAACATTGCGTTTTACGAACGAAAAACAGGCGGGTAAGAGATACGCTTCTGAGAGATTTCTGGGGGCTGTAAATAGATTGAGGTCGGTCTCGATTTAAGAAAACTGATTAAGGGGGTTAGACCATCCAAAACTATACAAAAATGGGCTGGTGGACCATTTTCAGGTACGAAATGTAGCCTGCTAGCTCGATCTCTACGTGGTGAAAACAAATTAAGGGGGTTAAACTAACAGATTGTTCAGATATCGCATAAATTGTCACGGGCATGTAACGGTTTCGGGTGGAAAATACTTAACTTCGGGAAAACTTTTTAAGGAAGTTAAATAACCAAAAGTAATTCGCCAAACTCAAATGGCGAGCTCATTTTTTCGGGTGTGGGAAAGCGATATAGGGATGTCGTTCCAAAAAGCGGAAACCGAATTCTGATTTCAAATTTGGGATACGCCTTCATTTTTATGCTATAAGACTTTCCTGAAAAGGATTTTTGGCAACGCGCCCTAATTTTCGAGATATCGATTTTTAAATGTTATTTTTTACCCTGCTCTTACTATATCTACAGCGTACGGACTCAGCTCTGGCTATTCTATACAGGTTATCGCGCTTTCGGCTCTGCGTGAATCTTCGTCATGTTTCCGTGGTAGAAAAAATATGAAACTGGCAAAAAATAGGAAATTAGGGAAACAAAAAAATAAAAAATCCCGAAAAGATTTAAAAGTATCAAATGAACCCTAGAAATCTACTACATTTCCAAAGAAAAATGAATCTACAGTGTTCTTTGTCTGTCCCAATATTCCAGGCATATCTGAGGTGACCTGCGCCCACACTAATGTTTTACGTACCCTACCATTCCGCACGCACATCCGAGTTGCCCTGCGCCCACGCCAGTGCTCTACGCACCCACATGCGTACTTTTTGACCATCACGCCCAAAAAGAGATTCATATGTATTTTTAGCGCACCCAAAACATTACTGACCCATCATGGAAGTAACTTCCTGAGCGGGCTAATGAGAATAGTTGTGAAACGCTTTCGCATTAAACGTTACCGAACAATGGCTTTCCATCCCCAGTCTAATGGATCCCTCGAGCGGTCCCACCACGTACTAGCAGAATTTAGAAACAGTATACAGATAAAAATAATGTATGAGATCAATGGGTGGAAATAGCTATGCTTTCATACAACACCAGTGTTCACGAAAGCACAAGACATACTCATTACGAGGTAGGCTTCGGGAAATTAGCAAGAGTACCGTCCAGTGAACGCCTCTGCGAATCCGATCAATCACCCACCTATCGTGGCTACCTGATCGAACTGATAACTCCAATCAATGGAATCAGAAACCTCGCCTACGAGATCTTAGTTTCATCCAAACAGTGCTTAAAAAAATGTTACGACAAAAATGCCAATCTCAAAAGTTTTAAGGATGTTGAGTCCCTATGAAACATGTTAATGCTAATTGTTCAATAAATAGCTTCTTAATCGTCATGAAATTTTTACACGACCTCCTGAATACTTCATGTAAAAACATACAAAATTTTCAGAATTCTATCATCATTACTTCAACCTCCTTAAGGGTTGAAATAAAAAATGATAAGAAAATTCTGAAAATTTAGTATGTTTTTGTATGAAGTATTTAAGAGGTCGTGTTAAAATTTCACGACGATTAGGAAGCTCGTTATTAAAAAATTAACATTTTGTTAAGAACAATTTTTAAAAGAAATAAAAAAAAAATTTATCAATAAACTTCGTTTTGTTCCCGTTGCTTTCAGTATATTGTAGATATTATAAAATTGAGAGGACAAAAAAAAAAACATTGCAAAGTTACATCAGTTTCCATAAAACAACATTTAATTTGTGAATGTTAATTGTTCAATAACGAGCTTCCTAATTGTTGTAAAATGTTTACACGACCTCTGAAATACTTCATACAAAAAAATACCAAATTTTCAGAATTTTATCATCATTTGCGATTTGGGACTCAACATCCTTAAGGTAGGAGATTACATCTATCTTTAAACGGTTCCGAGATCAAGTAAACTCGGAGACTAATATCGGAGGATAATATTATTAGTCAATTCTGCGACTGCCATGCTTGGATACGACTGCGGATTGAGCGCATCGAGCATAACAAAGCTATCCCTACTGGATGTCGCATCGCGCGACATTCCTGTCCCTAAAACGGTCCCATTACTTTCCTAGAAGAAATAATAAAAATTATGCATTATAGGAGAATATATGAATGAACCACTAAGTACATATTTTTTTATCTTGAGAAAGGAAATCAATGGAAAAATAATTCTTCAACATATTTGATCGGGCTACTAATTGTAAAATTATCACTACAATTACTAATTGTAAATAAGTACAATCGTTATTACTTACGAGTATTATTAGTAATGAAAATTATTAGTAATTCATACGAAATACTCGAAATTTTCGTGAAAAAAAATTGAATTTATTAAAGAAAAAAATACAACGAAAAATGGGCCCACAATGGGACTAGCGGTAAAATTCATATAATTCATCATATTATTTTAGATCATTTTTTGAAAAAAAAAAAATGGCAATCATCTTTTTAAAAAATCGTTTTCACTTTACACGCTGAAAAAATGTTGACAACGAGGATTTAATTTTTTTTCTTTTTTTGTTTATGAAAGTGGGAACTAATATGAAAAAAATCGATCTATAGGCATTTTTCGATATATCGATTAATTTAAGTGATATCGCCATTAGAACGTTTCCGAATTTTCGGAAATCCAGATTTTTCGAAAAATTGTAACTTCTGAAATACATACGATAAAAATTAAAAAATTTGTGGAAATACTCCTTGCATAGCATACTAATATTTTATTTTAAAAAATCAAAAAAATTTAAAATGGTCAGGTTCACGGTCGAGCGAAATGGCGTGGGAGCTCCGAGAATTCCATCGTCGAAAATCTCAAGAAGGATGAGCGCAACCGAACGCGCACACGACGTCCACCGCTGGCCGCGATCAAAGCAACGCAAGAAATAACCTCGGAATAAAGAGCGATACGAATTTGGGAAAGATCAAACGTTTATTCACAGGCCCATACAGACGAAAAAAAGAAAAACATATCGACGTGGGATTCTGGAACAGGTCGGTGGCATACAGGAGCTGACCACGCCGGATGATCCCAATCACTTTCCGGTTGGACTTGACCCCAACGGCCGTAAAGCATCCACCGAACGGAGTAAAAATCAGACTCGGATCCCCTCTCCAAGGTTTCCAACAGGCCACGGTTTTCGCGATGTTCCTCTTGTCGGGTTTGGGCTTGATGAACTACGTCTATAACAGGCATCGAAACCATGTTTTGAAATTCAAGAAAAGAAGATAAGTGCCATTAATGGAATACTCACCATGTGGCAGCATACTCGTTGAATCTTCGTTGAATCCATGACGAATCTTTGTTTTCGTCTTCAGACAAAAATGGGAAGCAAGAGACAGCTTTGTGGTTTCCAGACAAAATGATTTGGGGAAAGCATGCAAGACTTACTCGGGGACTCGCTCAAACAAGGAACATCCTTCAGGTGACACCCTTCGATTTTGTTGAAATTTGGATATGTTATAAAGCACCGAAAAGTAAGCGATACGTATTTTTTTAATCGGCGGAAAAACGGTTTTAAGGGGTGAAACCACCCTTCGAAAAAGACAAAAGGGGTAATATTGCAGTTTCACACACAAGGAGTCCACCGATTTTAATGAAACAAAAACGAAAATTCTTCTAATCTGAAGCAATGAAAAATCCACTATAGTGACATTGCAACAACAAAAAAATTAAGGGGTGAACCACCCTAGAGATGCCTTTTTTCGAGGGGTGGTTTCACCCCTTAAACCCGTTTTTCCGCCGATAAAAAAAAAATACGTATCGCTTACTTTTCGGTGCTTTATAACATATCCAAATTTCAACAAAATCGAAGGGTGTCACCTTAGGGATGTTCCTTGTAAGTACGAAGTGCCTCACCAAGAACCACGAGGCCCGTCCTAGCGAGACATTGGGCACCTACTGCTACAACCTGAGGAATCCAACCAATAGTAAGCACACAAATCTGAGAACTGTCGGTAAAAAAACAAATCGTCTTCCGGGACATATGGGCAATTCCCGTTCCTCAACGTTTTGGACGCGCCCCACCAGATCAGGTCCTAATAATGACAACAAAAATATAACTATCAATCAAGATACTTCTTCGGCAAAATAGGGCGAAAGAAAATCAGACGAAAACATTTTTTCGTGTAAGGTGATGGTCAAATTAATACGTACCTCTTAAGAATAGGATAATCATACTTCCACCAATCTTCGAACATGTTCAAGTCACATTGTAACTCACCACGAATTGTTCGTGGCCACTGGCTTTCTGGCTGCTTTTCTACACATCACGGAGTGGCATAGAGCAACCAACTCTTGTGGGTTAGGTATAGTTTTTGCAGATGGCGTGAAGTTACCTCGAATGAATGAGATGTTTACGAAAATATTGAAGAAATCCCCAAGAAAAAGACAAAAGGTGTAGACTTATAGACAATTGTGCTACCGTTTCCGTTAGCTCTGAATCTTCATCCGACGCGAAAGTTGCTTATCATTTAAGTAGCGAGATTTCTACACATCTGGACCGCGCATCTGCCGAGATTACGAGAGCCACGGGTCTTTCTCGTCTCCCGCCGTTGGATTCAAGTCGCGACGACGGACAGACGGCGATTTCACTTCGAGAGAAATTTCGCCGTGCCGCAGGAGTCGCTGCACCGTTCCAACAAGATTTCTCGATCGCCCTGGCACCGGACTCGATCTGTCGCTAGTTAATGAGAACCGGAAGTAGCCACCTAAGTCCCACTCTCGTAGCTGTGCTTCAGAAACGATGCTCACGATTTTCTAACGAGCTTTCTTGTGCAACATCCTTCATCTCTGATTGACAAATTTCCTTCGATCGGCAAAAGATGGGATTTGCATCAAGCGAAATTTTAAAACGATCATGCAATCGCGGATATATCTTCCAGGTGTAGAATTTCGATATGATCGAACGAAAATATAATTATATGAAAAATATAATTCCAACTACATGAAACTGCCATGTCGGGAATAACAATCACATCGACATACTAATTATATCGGAAGAATAGTTATATCGATATCCTAATTATCTCGAAGCAATATAATAAAATTCCAAACTGTCATGATCTCCCATGTTGAATAGTGCCGGCCTGGGCCAATACTTGGATGGGTGGCCGGTGGAAAGACCGAGAACAATTAACTTACGCTTTAAAACGAGTTCTCACGGGGTCTTCGATCACTCGATAGCCGCACGATGCCTATATGCAATGGCATCACGCGTGTGGGTGTATCACGAAAGATTCTTCGATGAACCGCCATGTTGGACTCACAGCGGGATGTCCGCGTGCCGCGCCCACAAAATATCCGCGGGGTTCCCCGATTATTTCTCTACGATCGGAACTCTGAGTTTCTCGCGATATATCGATCGATATATTGATGAGAAGAAGGAAAAAAGTTCAAATTTTGCGATTGATACCTCGAAATAACGTGGTCTTTTTTCACGAGGAAAATTTGCCGCGTTTTTTAAAACATGTAACACATACTCCAACATTGTTTTGATCTCTCTTCCATTACTAGAGATCCGTTTCGATGTATCCTGTGGAGAGGATTTCCCAATGGAGAGGATTTTGGGAACCTGTTTGTGAAGCGGCTGTAACCCGTTCTTGCTTTCGTGTAGGGAGAGGGAGAGAGGGAGGGAGGGAGAGAGAGAGAGAGAAAGGGCAAGTTGATCCCTACAAATTGCTCTCGCTGTAATCTCGTTAAGGTGTTGTACCGTGGCGTTTGCTCCTACCTCTTCTTTTTCTCCTCGGTTGTTAGGGACGAGACGAAAGGCTTTCATGGAAAATGAGGAATTTGTGGGAGTTCGGTGAGAACGTATAGATGCGGGGAATACTGCCAGTTGTGGGCACAGTGTACCCGCGAAACCCGCAAGTGTTGAAACTACTGCGGTTGCTCTCCCGCTGTTGATGGGGTTCAAGTTTCAACGTATACATAAAGTCTGCGAGGGCAAGAGAGAGAAAGAGAGAGAGAGAGAGAGAGAGAGAGAGAGAGAGAGAGAGAGAGAGAGAGAGAGAGAGAATGGAACAGACAGGCAATCCGCAAAAATCGGTACCTGACTTTGTTACAACGAAAACGAGCCAATGAACGCCCTTCTTCCTACTAATGGTCGAGCCACCGTTGGGCCAAGTTGGTCAGACTATTATCTGTGATTTTCACGGTGCACCACCCTCGTCCCTCCAGCGGCTATGGCTTGCACGGCGACTGTCTGCCAGGATACATGGCAATTTTTGGGATCGATTGGTAAAGTAGGGAGAATCAATTAGCCAGCATCAATTTGACTTGGAGTACATTTCAGGTCCAATTTCGATGCAACGCAATTAGTATGCACTTTCAAGTCGATCGATTTGACGGTTTCTCGAATCCAAGCAAGATAGTTCTTTGCTTTATCAAATTTGACCTGGAGTAATGGTCAGGTGATGTTCAAATGCAATGCAATTACGATGCAGTTTCATGTCGTGGTCAGGTCGTGCTCAGATGCAATGCAATTAGGATGCAAGTTTCAGATGCAATGCAATTAGGATTCGAATCGATCGAGTAATTCTCGTCAATATGTGGAAAGGAGGCAGAGGAAGTTTAAGGACCTTTGAGAAGTACTTCCATGTCTTCATCTTATGGTTGCTCAACTTCAAGCTGAAAGTTCTATGCTTTATCACTTTTACTTTGGTATGGTTTTCGCCAATGACTCAATTAGCATTGCCAGTTGATCAGGTCCCTATGCAAATGGTTCAATCGTCCTTTTGTCTTTTCTCGAATTGTCCTGGGTACCCATTCCACGTGTGCTCCAGACCGGTTGCCATATTCCAAATGACTCTAGGCTTATCTAATGGCGTTGGGCTTTTTTTTGCGTTACTAGTTACGTTAAGTTCGGGCAAAAGAGTCAAGTCTTGGAAACAGAGACGATTGAAAGGCACAATTTGGTACCATTTAAGACCAGGTCCATTCCTACGTTCCAAACTCTCCAAAAATGTCCATTTTGCCAGCTCCACTCACGTCTGCCGAGCCTGATAACACTAATCACACAATCACTCGTCGAGGTCACACAATGGCAGGTGGAGGGGCCCTAAGGTGAGGAGTCGAATGGTATGGGCGCCTTTGAGGTTCATCCAAGGGAGTATTGATGAAGCCCGCATAGCTCGCAAAGTAATGAGACCCCGAGGACACGAAAAATGCAAGAACAACCGGGGCCGTGCACACAGAGACGAGCGTGACGTTTGCCTGACGTTCCGCAAGAGTCTCACGGCGTTACGACCATAAATTACTTAGCGTAATTCTTTCCTTTGTACGCGCGAGCCGTGAATGCAAGAGATCGCGCACGTCTCGAGACGGGCAAGCGTTTTTGCGGTGAACCACACCATCGAGAGTTGTAAAACAGCCTGCTCGACCGCTAATGGGTCCCCCGCGGGTCACGCCCAGATCGGCCCCCGGGTCTCTCTTCGGACAGGTAAAAAGACCTTTTTCCATCTCGTTGCTGGATACGGAGAAGGAGAGAGAGACCTTTTGCCGCGCTCCAAGGCACCCGCCGATGTTTGGGGATTTTCTTATCTGACTTTCAAAAAGCGCATCGCGGTCTTGCCCTTTTTGATGTCTGGTCACACCTGTGGTACGGGTCCTCTCGCGCGTAATGGAATAAAATATTCTTCTTTCGGTTCCTAATATTCTCGGCGAGTGACGGCCGAGGAAACGGGAAAAATCGGCATGGGTCATTGCGCGATTGGCGGCAATGCCGTCTGGTTGCACTCGAGGAAATTTTCATTGTATTTCAACGATGCAAACATCAGTTACATAAAAAAAAATATATCTTGCGATTTTTAAAATCGCAAGATATATTTTTCTTTGATGTAACTGATGTTTGCATCGTTGGAATACAATGAAAATTCTTTATCGTATTTTTTTCCCAATCTTCATTGTTATTCAAAATAATTTTCAATGCTTATAAGTTGGAGTTCTCTAACGTGGACTTAGAGAAGAAATTGCCGTGGCTGTGATCTGCTAAATAAAATTGGAACTCGGAAAAAAATAGTTTTTGTTGTGTTCGAATGATGCAGATTACAAAGATCTTTTTTTTGGAGCGATGTGAAATGTAATTTACTTTTTGGAGGATTTTATTGAACCTCTCGAAAAAGCTTGCTGTCATGAATGATTTTGGAATTTGTTTCTGCCTGTGCGGGCTCCTGGTCGGCTCGGCCGATGAATGTTTATAAAATTTGTGGCAGTTCAGTCTTGTGCAAACCCAGGGGTTGTCATGAAAATCAATTCCATTCGATCGTAACTCAATATCAGGGATGTATTTGACTGATGATAGAATATCCATTTTCTGTAGAACTCTGTACATGGAGTTTGTCTTATTTGCGTTCATTTGGATCAACATACTATGGAAAAAGTAAAAAAAGACTAACGATAAAAATTGCTGGTAAAGGCCTACGGAGAATTTCGATTGAAGGAACAGGCAATTCTTTCAATTAAGAATGGCGGAATCAATATCATTGGCAATGAGCAGTCTGACCAAATGGACACAACGCCCATTCATTCTATGGCAAAGTTTCCATCGATAGAACCCAACGAGATGTTTTTTTAATCTGAGTCTGAAGTTTGCATCATTGGATTCCAACGAAAATAACTTGAAAAAAAATTCATTATTTTTTCTCGTGAATCGTTGGTCTTCATAATATCTGTAAAGGCCCTACGAAACGCTCAAAAAGATGTTGTGGGTCGATATTTATCCTTATTGAGGGTTAAAAGTGAATAAAATATCTCGGGCGGTACAGAAATTCTGTTTTTTTTCTTTGCGTTGTAAATTCTGATTACCTACGAAAAGCCACGAAAAAATTGGCAACGATTTTCACCTTCCGGAAACCACCCTTATCGGGAGATGGAAGCAGGAAAAATCGTATCGTCGGCACTAAAGACATTCTCATCTTGTTTTATTCACCTTATATATTCCTAGTGCATAAGGAAGGCCAGCAAAAAATTGGCAACGATTTTCAACTATCGGACCCACCCTTTGTGGGGGGGGGGGGGGGGGCAAAAACGTATTTTCGACAGAAAAGAAGTTTCCATCGTTGTAACGCATCGATATATTTTCCTTCTTTATTTCTTCATTTTTCTCACTATCCAGCCCTTTTTCCTGCAAATTAAGGTCGTACATTTCTAATAACAACACAGTTAAATCGTTTCGGCGATTTTCACATGCTAAATCGACTAAATAAATCCGAGTAATTGAAAAGAATTCACGTTGGAATGCAACCAACGATGCAAACTTAAACGTCCAACAATTCGAAGCCAACATTTCCAAAAAAATCACGAAAAATGATCAAATACCAAAAAAATATATGAATAAAAAGAATAAATAAATTGCACCTGTCCCGCAGAAATTCCCAACGGCGAATATAAATTCCCCATCCAATTTGGTTTCCTCCAACACGCGTCCCTTTGCTCTCCCTCCCGTTCACAAAAGAGAGGGGGGGGGGGCAGAAGTTTGGATCATTGGAGATTGGGATTTTCCCATTGTTTCGCCCATGCAAGCTCCACAAATCACCCAAACGTTTTTCAGGAATCTCATCAGAGATCAGCGATCCAAATTCTATGGAAAAAGATTTCGAGTACCTCGGATGGACCAATTTTCGTTGCAACCCATGCGTAATTCCGTATCACGAAGAAATACGTTTCCACCAATAGCGCGAGCCTATTTTAGGCCGCAATGATCGGCCCCCCTGCCCCCGGCCTGCCGCCGTGCACGAAGCACATTAATTTCCTCGTTTTAATTAGTGCGAGAGGTACCGGTATGCACGGAGCAGCAATGGCGGTTGTCGGACCCCATCGACGTGTCGCTTGTTTCTCCCTGTATATACGCACACTGTTGAGGGAGGGTGGGGATAGAGGGGAGGAAGAAGGCGGCAGCGTGGCGGCGAAGAGGCCAGAGGGGGATTTGATTAATGATGCTGTGCTGGATCGGGAATGAGAGAACGCGGCAAAAGAGGAACAGAGAGAGAGAGAGAGAGAGAGAGAGAGGGAGGAGCATATCTTAAGGGACAGCAAGTCTCTCGTTCTCTTTCTCTCTTTCGTTTTGCCCCACGGGCCTCTGTGTCAGCTCGCCGACAGAAAACCCATTTTCGAAACTACTCTACGAAAAACCTATACACGTTTTTTTTTTCCACGGATGTACACGTATATAGCGAGGGAAAAGAACTCGTGTCGAGAAGAGCGAAGCGAATGCCCCGCCGTGGTAAAACATTCAATGAACTTTTTGAATAAAATTTCGAAACTTTTGTAACGACTACGAGAGCTCGCGCGAGGGGTGAGTAGCGCTCGAGGATTTTGGATGGAGTTCCGCTCCAGCGAGGAAGTCCTCGATGAAACTTTTTTTTTTCTACCGTTAATCGTGTCGACTTACGCGGAAGGGTTGTTTCCCGTAGTGACGAAAAGTGCCACACGGAGAAAAAAACGGCCTCAAATTCTAACACTGCTCGCCAGAATTCTAATATTCAGTGCTAGAAAAGTATAGCAGCTAGTTCGGAATTCTAAGACTTGTTATAGAAGTGTAAAAATGATTCTCACGCACCGCATAGTAAAAATGATGCGTGCTTTGTAAAATACCAACCTTTATTACACGCTATATTGTCATATGGATTTTACTATACGTATAGCGCGAATCTTCGTGTATGTATAGATTTCACTTTACGCATAGCACAAATGTTCGGCGTGTAGCGAAAAATATTACGAAGTTATTAGTAAAATGTGACTCTTTATACCGTACTTTTTGTAGAATACTGGAAACTAATTGTTCCAATCACGTGGGCAAAGTATTTTTTGAATACTACAAAAAATCACAATATGCCGAATAAAATGTATTATTTGTATCAGTTTACGTGCCATATCGTAGGTTAAAATTAAAATTTCTTCATTATTACTATACCATAATTACAATTTTTATCTTCCATTCAATACTTTTTGATATTTAATGATATACTTTTTTTTAGAAGCATAGTATTCATTCTAAACTTCGAGGCCCCTGTTTTCTCCGTGTACCCCCCGCCCTTATTCGCCTTCTCCGTCGCCCTTTTGCCTCGGTCTCGAATTGGCTGTCAAAGTTGATTGGTACCTGATGCTAGCGCGTAAAATACAATTCTATGTGGAACATGAGATCAGGCGGAGAGATAGCCCGCGAGAAAAATGGAAGGGCATGGGGTGGGCGGAAAAAAGACGGGAAACGTGAAGATACGTAGGCGAAGGGCGTGGAAAGGCTCAAACGTGGGTGGATGAAGGACGTTTCAAGGATACCCAAAATGAAGGAATCGTTTGCGAAAAAATAAGGCACCTTCTCGGGCACTTGGAAAATTTAGGGAAAATTTTTATCGATAAATCGATAATAATGAGCTCGAAACGTGATCTCTAAATTGAAACAGTTGGACACAACCAGAATTAATTATTTTCAATTAACAAAAACATTTTTTTTGTACGATTTGGGCTAAACTAAAATACGTTTACGTATTCTCTTTAGAGATACACGAACGCTATTTGAAAAAGAAAGAGTTTTTGATAATGATAATAATGATAAAAAAGGGAAGAAACGTTGCATTTCAACTATGCAAATCTCAACGTCATTTAAGGGGTTACCCCCACTTGCGATTTTCAAAAAATCAATTTTTTTATTGGATTTTTTTGAAGTATAAGTATCTGAGAATATGTCCTGAAAATTTCAAGTCGATCCGAGCAAAATTGACTGAGATATGAGCGTTGAAAGAGAAGAATCCGTGAATTGAAGAACTGAAATTGAAACTTTAAACGCGTTTTTCTCAAAATGGCATTTCTGAAGTCGGTGACCAAGATTACTCGAACACTAATGAACCGATCTTCTTGAAATTTTGCAGGCTTATTTAATACATAAAAATGTAGTCTTTAATCGTTCGATTTTTTTTTTCGAAAAAAATGGCCGTTTTATAGCCAAAAACCGGCCGTTTTTTCCCGTTAAAATCGAACCATTAACTTTGACTGTCCGCCATTTTGTGAAAAATGAATATTTTTCAAAATCCTTCGATTAAAGACTAGTTTATACTTATATTTGACTAAATCCATCCGCATTTTTTTTTCAGATGATCCACTTCGCCGCAATGTTGGTCACCGCAAACCGTGTATATAAAAACATTATTTCATAGACGGCCATTTGCCACTAAACAATGTAATATTTTTCAATAAAAAAATTACTGAAAGTTCTTCAAGATGTATTCTTTAAGATGGTATCCCGATCGATTAAAAAAGTTTCGTAGTTTTCTTTAAAAAAATTCATGAAAAAGGCCTTTTTTTGCGCTACAGGTGGGTGTAACGCCTTAAAAATATCCTTTCCGCACATTTATTATAGTGCATTCTTCTTTATTTTTGATTTTTGTAATTTCATTATTATCTATTTTACTATTACCCGACTATTGTACTACTATTATTCTACTATTACCTTTTTTTACAATATTGGTCGTGAAACCCCAATATGGACCTTCAAAAATGTTTCAGTGATTTTTGTAGCCTGAACGAGTGCAAAAAGAATTTAGGCGATAGGGAAAGAAAAATATTTTCGTTGCATCCCAACGATGCAAACTTCAATAGCATCAGATATCCACATATGCGTGCATCATATATACACACGTGTGTATGCGTGTGATCTACGGATGAGTCTATAGCGTTGGAACTCAATGCGAAGTCTCGTTTTTATTGACCCTTTTCTTGCGTTTTGTTTTTATTCGTTCAATTCAAGCTCCGACCCTATATGCCGTCAAAGTATGCATTATAAAATGCAACAAAAATTATTATTTTTTTAACTTCCCAAATTTCCGCTCGTATCCTAAACTACGAAAATTTAAGAAACTTTTGTCGGATGCTCATTTAGCGATCTCCAACGTAAATCTACAAAACATGATTTTGGATAATAATGTAAAAATGAGAAATGAAAAAGAATCTTCGTTGCATTCCAACGATGCAAACTTCAACGCCCTGGGTCTCTGGCAAAGGCCCTAGAAGCATTAGAGGGATTTTACCAATGTCAATAGATCAAAGCAATACCAAGAAAAATCATTATTTTTTATTGATATTTGACGATACAAATTTCAGCATCGTGCAAACCTAGTGCACATATTCAATTCGGCAGGAATGAGTTGCCTCTCGTCTTCGCTCTGTCGTTTTACATCGTCGGTTTGTATAAACGCAGCATCGCAGGTGGATAGGATCAGAATCGTAAAACTGTATTACGGGGAAATGGATCTCCACAAATGAGACCTTTTCTATGGCAGCGATTTCCGGCCGCCATTCGTTCGGGCGCTTAATGAGGACGTTCACAGTCCTGCTCCTAAATATGTATACATGTGTGCATATGTGTACATAGCTTCCCCAGGAAGCAGCAACAGCAGCAAGAGAGGACACATTACGCGTGGCTCGAGTGGTCTCCGCATCCAATCGGAGTGCCGACACGTTTCGCCTTTCTCTCTAGCACATCCGTGGGCTCTCGTTTGACAGTGGATAGTGGGTGACCGTGGTAACACTCTCGTCTGTCTCCTCCATGGTTATGGATCCCTTGTTTTACCTGTACACGGACTCTTTCCGCAACATGGTCGCGGATTCAAGAGACGTACGAAGGTTGGGAGAAAAAGTTGGGCGAATTGGGGTCACTGCACACCGAGAGTAATGTATAGTAACTTCAACCATGTTTCAACCATATTTTATATTACCCTGTCCCCTGAGGGGACAATAATATTTCATAGTCATGGTTACTGCCGAAAATATAGTACTGCTTATGATATTTTAGCAGTTGTGTCAACTATGCTCATCTGTTAACTGCAACCAACAATCGTTCAAGCATACGTTGATTGCCAATGCTATATAATATAGTAGGTTTTCATAAAATGGATATTTTCTTGCACTATCGAAAAATAGTGATGTTTTACCATATTGAATGGTATGTCTACTAAATGTATATATTTCGTGAATTCAAAAATTCATAAATTTTCAATTGACAGTACTACCTGTATGATTGTTTATCATGATTTGTTATTCTCGGACCTCCTGAAATGATTCCTATCGAAGAAAATATTTCACCTACATGGAGATTCGAACCTACGACCTAGCTATCTATATTTACGCACGCTGAAACTATGCTACCGGGTACTTATGTTATTTCGATCGTAGATTTGGCATAACGGATAAAAGTAATTCCAGCTGCAATTACGAATAGCTGTTACCTCTGATATAGGTGGAATTTTGCACAGATCGCCTTTTTGATAATATATGTCACTGCTTAAATTGATTTTTGGCGCAGCCCAATAGTTTTCGAAATATCGAATTCCATAAACTGATATGAGGGATTCTCCGTCAAATCAGTCATTTTTTTTCGACCATCTTAGATGTGCCCCATAATTGGTTATATCGAAGTACCACTAAAAGGCATTCTATGTGAATTTTTTTCAGATTTTCTAATTCAACATTTAAGAGGAAGCCGTTTTTTTCCACGTTAACATAATTTGGAAACTTGAAGTTGCTGAAAAAAAATCTCTGCACATAAAAGTTGTAGTTTCGTGTTGACTTTCGCGCGGAATATTTGAAATAATTTTTACTTTCAAAAAAAGAGGGAATTTTTTTAAATTCAAAAACAGCCGTATTTTTGGCTGAAAAAATTACAGTCTTCCAGTACGTCTGACGATATCGCAAAAAAATCGCCAGAGTGGCACGGAGCGAGGTTCATGTATAAAAAGTGAATTTGTATGGTTTCATTTTTTTACCCTAGAACCTCGTTCTAGGGTAAACCCACGAAAAGACTTTTCAATATCGATATAGTTAATTCAGTTAATATTTTTATAACAGTTAGTAGTTTTTTCGGGGATAATAGATAGTCGATCACGCGACCAAAGTTGCATGCTAAGGTATATTTTTCCCTTAAGGGGTTACCCCCACATGCGATTTTGAAAAAATCGATTTTTTTATTGCATTTTTTGAAGTATAAGTATCTGAGAATATGTCCTGAAAATTTCGAGTCGATCCGAACAAAATTGACTGAGATATGAGCGTTGAAAGAGAAGAATCCGTTGTGTAAACGACCGGCTAATTGAAACTTTAAACGTGTTTTTCTAAAAATGGCATTTCTGAAGTCGGTGACCAAGATTACTCGAACACTAATGAACCGATCTTCTTGAAATTTTGCAGGCTTATTTAATACATAAAAATGTAGTCTTTAATCGTTCGATTTAAAAAAAAAAAAAAAAAAAAAATGGCTGTTTTATAGCCAAAAAACGGCCGTTTTTTTTCATTAAAATCGAACCATTAACTTTGACTGTCCGCCATTTTGTGAAAAATGAATATTTTTCAAAATCCTTCGATTAAAGACTAGTTTATACTTATATTTGACTAAATTCATCCGCACTTTTTTTTCAGATGATCCACTTCGCCGCAATGTTGGTCACCGCAAACCGCGTATATAAAAACATTATTTCATTGACGGCCATTTGCCACTAAACAATGTAATATTTTTCAATAAAAAAATTACTGAAAGTTCTTCAAGATGTGTTCTTTAAGATGGTATATTGATCGATTGAAAAGGTTTTGTAGCTTTCTTTAAAAAAATTCATGAAAAAGGCCTTTTTTTTGCGCTACAAGTGGGGTAACGCCTTAAAGTTGTGTTAACGATATTATGATTACGGTGCCAATAAACTATACAGGATTTTACTATCCCCTCTTTTTGCGTGGGCGTCTTTCATAAATACCATGTGCTTTGCTCTCAGTGCGGCATTAGTATTTGTGCGCCGATTTTGTGATACAGCTGAATTAACCATATCGACATTGTAAAGCCTTTTACAATAATGTATAGTCATTTCGGAGATACTAGATAGTCAAACACGCCACCAAAGTTGCATGTTTACGTATACTTTTCGCTTATAGTTGCGTTAACCATATTATTATTGCGGTGACAATAAACTATAGGGAATTCGACTATACTCTCTTTTACAAGCGCGTTTTTTGCAAATACCATACACTTTTCTCTCAGTGTAAAAGGGGAAGTAAACAATCAAAGAAAAAGAAGAAAAAATAATAATAACACGAAGAAAGGTGCCTGTAAAGAAAAGAAAAACAAGGATAAAAAATAAAAATTAAGTACAAAGAATAAAAAAATAAGAAATAAAGAATGATAGAAAATGCATGCGATGCAAATCGTAATTATTGATGTATGTAATTCGCATGCGCATCTTCACAACCTGATGTCGCCAGAACTGTACCAGATCTTCGTGGGAATATGTTTTATAGAGAGAGAAAGAGAAAAAATGAGTGAAAGAGACAGGGAGAAGCCATGACAAAGAGCGACAAGTACGAGGAGAGACATAAGCTCCTGAGATATAACTAGGATGCATTATATAAATATATATGCAGCACCTATGAGAAATGCAATTCACCGGGTAATCACAAGGGAACGGGCATCGATCACATCACGACGTTCCTCTCGGTGTCAAAATATTTCCTTCTCTTCTCTCTCACGCTCGATTCCTGCGACGTGTGCCGCGTTATAAACAACGCGGAAGCCGACGAGAATTTTCTCCAATTGTGCATTTCGATGTGCTCGTTACACAGCTTGTCAAATACGCATGTGTGTGTGTGTGTGCTCGAAACCGCGTACAGCGTATAGTAACAACGAATTCCGTATTCCCCCGAGATGAGCACCGGAGAAACGTCCCGTGAAAAAGAAAAACCGAATAAAAGCCATCCACGAGGGAATCGCTAGGAAAAGCCTATACTTTGGGTATAGATATTGTTACGTTTAATGTTCGAACGCGTTTTTTTTTGTCGTCGCGTTACCGGGTCCCAGAGCATGCAGCATAAAATAGCGTAGCATTGAAAATTCGTAGATTTTTTTGGCGAACTTTTCGGAGTCTCGTGTTTATTTGATTATTTGCATTATAATTTGTAAACAGACTGAAGGCGTTCCATTTTGCATTGGTGAAATACAATGAAAACTCATATTTCTTCCTATATTCATTTATTATTATTATTATTGACAAAAATTCTTGACAATTTACGTCGTTGATTTTTAATAAGGATCCCGAAAAGCCTTTGAGAGATTTTTGCAGCGCCAATCCGCCAACAAAAAATATTTTGGCATCGGGAAGAAAAATAATTTTCGTCGCGTTCCAACGAGACAGACTTCAACATCATATCGAAAAACTATTTTCGATATGAAAGACATAATTCGCTATGAACGTATATACGGCTACGTACAACGCACGAACTACATTTTTATAGATTGTAAAACTTTGGTATTTTTATTTTTTTGGCTAATTATTGTCAAGACGTTGATCCGGCCGTTGGACCACCTTCCTTATACAGAGGCTCTACTATACCTCAACAACGTTGTTGATTTTATTTTTATTTAATTACAATTTTCAGGAAATGAGTTCGATGTATGCTTACTTTCTTCCATACCTTTTTTCCCACTCCCAAACGAATAATCCAGTAGACAAAAAGAATCGAAAAAAAAACGACTTTTTTTTAGCTCATCGCGTAGAGTAAAACAAAAGTTATGACGAATCAGCTTTTTCCACACAAGGGGTCATCGAATGATACCGAACTTCGTAACGACTTTGAGAAGTTGGTAATTTTTGAAAATATCGAATCAAATTTTTTCATTCGTTAAAAAAAATGGACGCTCGAATTACTTTTCCAGGAGCCTCAAAGAGTCGGGTAAAAAAAAGGATGCTGTGCTCCGACTTGTACGACGATGGGATTTCTAGATGTTGAACATTTTTATACGAAGACGCGAACACACCTGAGGTGGGTTTTTTTTTCATCCTGCTCATGGACGGTAATCGGAGGACCGTGACGCTCTTTCATTGGACACCACAGGCACCTGCCTCCGGTGGTATTGAGGATGTGGTGTCGTCTATTCGAGAGACGTGAAACGAAACGAGCCACGAGTACGAATGGACGAAAAGAGAGGGGAGAGAGAGAGAGAGAGAGAGAGAGAGAGAGAGAGAGAGAGAGAGAGAGAGAAGAGGAAAGAAGGGATTGAAGGTAAAAGATCTCGAATGACAAATGAAGAAGCGGCATCCTTTTACGAATTTCCGTGTCGTACACGTGTACTTACGAAAAGTGCTTATCCGCGGTACACTCGCAAATTCACACGAGTATGGGCTGCGCCTCGATAGGAAATAAAAATGGTGGCTCACAGAAAGAAAGAAAGAAAGAGAGAGAGAGAGAGAGAGAGAGAGAGAGAGAGAGAGAGAGAGAGAGAGAGAGAGAGAGAGAGAGAGAGAGAGAGAGATATCTTAACGAGCGCTCCGAAAGACACTGCGGCTCATTGTGCTCAAAAAACGAATGAAAAAACTGACAAAAATAATTTTAAAAAAACAAGGAGATTGACCGATGAGGCCTTGGGTATGGAATATTATTATTATGCTTTTTTTTTTCATCGACGAAGACGATTGCACACATGCGTGCGTCCATCCGATCGGATGTAGTTCATTATCACTGCATACCGTTGTGATTGGATGCACGATTCAAGATTGAAGATAATTATTAATATTAATCGATAATTGTGCGCGATGTGGGGACACTTCGACAACGATATTATCATTGTTATTAAAAGCGACGGCTGCGCACGAGACTTTCCAGGCAAAATCGACAAAATGCTTGGCATCCCTGGGTACGTTACTCATATTTAGAATGTAAAAACTACGCGTTGGACCTGGTAGGAGCGATTAAAAAGCGAGGATTAAAAAGAAGACCTTTTTTGTGAGATGATAAAGTTCGCATCGTTGGAACGCAAAGAAAATTAAGGTATTTTTATTCGTCAAGTCGTTTTTGATCGATTTAGGATGTGAACATCGTGCAAACGTATTTACGTATTGTTATTAGAAATTTACGACCTCAATATGCAAATTAAAAGGCTTTGGGAGAGTAAACGAAGAAAGAAAAAATCGTCACCTTTGAACGATGAAAACTTCAACGTCGTGATCTTTTCCACATCGAACGGTAGCTTTCCGAACGATTCTGTGAATCGCGACAGAATTCATCAAGATGTTGTATCTTCAATGAAATAATTATACCGGATGCATCCGGTGCACTTCAAAGGAAATTTATTTTCTCCGATTGTGCTTAAACTTTTGCGTTACGTATCCAAGACGCGATGGGACCGTGACGGGTGGAAAAAAATCGATATTTTTTGTGTTTTTTTAAAAGTATACATATTCAAGAATAGGTGAAAAAAATGTACATTAAATTATCAAAAATTGACCAAGTTATAGAAGATTTGGCGAGAGCAGGTAGCACAACGATTCACCTGCACTGAAACTTTCAAACGCACCTTTCTCGAAACGACTGTTTTCGACCTGGCCGGAATCAACTCTAGCTATAATTGTTCAAGTTACGATTTTAAAAACCAAAATTTCCGTAGGGGCAGTAGCTATCGGTGTACGCTACTGTTTTTTTTTAATTTTGCATTTTTAAAGCCTCCGAGTTAAAGTAAAAATGTTGCCAAAATTACAATCTTGTTTAACACGCGCCATATTGTGATTTTTGTTTTTGAAAAACCACGTCTACTAAATTTACGTAGATTATAAATCTTTTTCATTTCTATTTTTCAGGCCAACTATAGTCAAATTGAACCACATTTTTTATACGGAGGCTGTATACCTCATTTATACCTCATTTACACCTCAATAGCGTTGATAATTTATTATTTTTTCTTAATGAAAATTTACACGAAATAAGTTCAATGTATGCTCAATAACATGCCTCTATGCCAAAACCGAAATTAATAATCTGGTAAAGAGAAAAAATTGGAAAGAAACGATCTTTTTCGGCCAGTTCGGCCACTGACTTAAGCCACGGAAATTCGTCATTCTTTTCGTCGCGTTCGTTTAAGTTTGCACAATTTATAAGGGTCTCGCGGACTAAATCTTGAAATAAAAATTCGAGCAATTTTCAGAAAAAAAAACAATAATTTGGTAAATGATGACAACGATAATTACTTTCTGCCCGACCCAAAGATGTAGAGCGGAGTGCTGTTTTTGTTTCGTACAAATTAATTTATTTGTTATCTACCCCTTCATTCATTAATTTTGTGCCAACTTACTTATTTATTTTGTATCAAATTATTTATTTATCCAGTGCTAGATTCTTTATTTATTTTGTACCTATTTATTTATTTATTTTCTACGAATTTATATAACAAATATATTGCAACGTAACACAAAGAAACCTAAGCATCTATTCTTAATTTAAGGGGCTATACCAATGTGACACTTTCAAAAAATCGATTTTTTTTGCCTTTTTCCACAGTTTATACTTTCAAGAATATCCTTTAAAAATTTCAAGGCTGTATCTAATACTCCCTGAATGGCAGCCTTCTAAAGAGCAACCGCTCGTAGGTGTACGATCGATAGTTTAATCTGAAACGCGTTTTTCTCGGAACGAGATTTTTCAAATTTGCTGACATTGTAACTCAAAGAGCAATTATGCGATTGACTTGAAATTTGAACTGAGTACTCTTGAATATATTTATTCTACAATGACGTAGGATATTTTTGATTGGATGAAAATTGACGATTTGGCATTGAAAAAAACGACCATTTTATAGGCAAGAAAACAGACCTTTTTTCATAACTACGCAATTTTGTTAGATTTTGATATTTTTCGAAAATCCTACGTCATTATATAGGAAATACCTTCAAGTTTAGCGACATTTTTTCCTTTTTCGGTTTCGGCTACTAAATCGGCCGGAATCATGTCAGCAGTGGAGGAACTTTTTTTTGCGCCTCCGAAGGCAGCGCGTAAGTCGCTTGGATCTCAATATTTTTCTATGAAAACATTATGTAATATAGGTCAAATATAGCCAAATATATTCTTAATTTTCCGAAACATTGAATTGAGTACTTTTCGTCTTTCTTCTTAACATTTAAAAAAAATGTTATAGGTCATTATGTAAAACATTTGAAAGGTTGTGTCAAAATTCACGACGATTAGGAAGCTGGCTACTGAGAAATTGGAATTCACAAATTACACGCAGCCTTATGGGAACTGAAGTAAATTTGCAAATATTATTTTTTTTGTTACAAAAAATGATGCCAAAAATACGAAAAAAATCACACTTGAGGAAAAACATATAAGAATATAGCGGCAACGTTTGATATATTTGAAATAAAAAAACGATCATTCATGAATATTTCTTCTATTTCTTGAAAATAAATAGCAAAGTTTGCTATTTGCTAATAGAATTGCAAACTTACTTCAGTTTCCATAAGGCTGCGTGTAATTTGTGAATTCTAATTTCTCAGTAGCCGGCTTCCTAATCGTCGTGAAATTTTTTCACAACCTTTCAAATATTTTACATAACGACCTATCAAATTGAAAAAAAATTATCACCATTTTCAATTTTGGACACAACATTAACACTAATCAACCAAAACTCATTACGAGATGCCAAGAGTAAAGAGTCCAAGAACAATATATACAAGCACAAAAACTAATCGAATCCGCTCGAAGCCACATAATCCCAAGTCCTTCGGTTTCGCCTGGAACTGCCCGTACACATTTATGACTTTATAATACTTCGGTGCAAGCGCATTTCACTGGGCGACTCTCGCTTCATTAGCTCGCCGTTGTGCACGTTCCACAGTTATTTTTCCTCCGTCGTGCGATCCTTACAAAAATGGCAATCAGGAAATTGTTATGACGTTGTTTTTTTCCCCATTCATTTACGTATATAGACGTATAGAGGCCCCGAGCGGTGTATTCTCCAATGAGAAATAAATTTCTCGTTATGATGCGATCCTCAGACTTTCGACTCTCGCAGCGCGACAACGTTTTTTTTCCATCCTCTGCTGCAAGGGTCCTTCATCTTTCTCCCTTTCCGCATTTGCGCCACGGAACATTAAGGGGGGAATACCTTAAGGCGAGGAAAAAATTTGCTGACTTTTTTGTAAAGGAAATATTTCTCCACAATTTTTGACACTTCGGGTATGTTCTATTACTACGTTTGGGGATATTACGATATCTGTGGTCCCAAATTCTGACCACGCAGCATTCATATTTGACCTAAAATAACACTTTTTTCGAGAGTGGTAAAAATCAAAATTCGACCCTTAAGGGGGTGAAACAGGAGTTTTAAAGTTTGGGTTTGTTTGGATTTCTTTTTTAATGCTCTCTTTGTCATAAAATATACTTGACTGCCTACACGCACCAAACAGCGAAGTAAACATGGTATAGTGTTGTATATAAAATAAATTTGGCAAGTTTCAAGTAAATCTTGTCAAAAAATAGGTCGTATCGTGAAAACCTTGAAACTCACGTTAAACCCCCTTAAATGTTACTTTTGGAAATTGCTGAATTACGTGTTTAGTTATTTGTGTTGCAGTGTATTGATCCAAAGTTTCAAGCAAATCTCACCAAAAAATATGTTGTCTCATATAAACTTTAAAACCACCGTTTTACCCCTTAAGGGTCGAATTTCGATTTTCGCCACTATTGAAAAGTCTTATTTTGGATCAAATATGAAGACAGCGTGATCAGAATAAGGGGCCACAGATATCATAATACTGCCCTACTTTTGGCTGTGACATGGTATTCTCTTGAATATTAATCTTCAAAAAATGGTGAAGTATGGCACGGTCATCTAAACTGCACATCCAAAACTGGCGTGAATAGCCGAAAAACTAACCGACCGATTCTGATTAAATTTGGTACAAATCTTTCTAACCTTATAGTCTAACACATGACCCTAAATGTTTTCGAAAATGAAAATAAAGTCTTTTGTTTATTGCAAAATGTAACCATTTTTTTTCGGAAAATTCAAACTTTTTGTTTCAAAGCGTACCATTTCATCGATTTTCGAAATTTCTCACTTTCACATGGTTCATATACTGCGGATGAATGTTAACGAAAGAAAAATCTTCGTTGGTTTTCTTTCAGATTAATCCCGGCGACGCTACCCGTCACGCCGTCTGACAATATCCGCCCCCGGCCGTTTAGAAGACCGTGCTATACGTCGTGACATTTTTAAAGATTAATAAACAAAAAAAAATACAATGTAGCAGCCAAAAGTAGTGATAAAACATACCATGGGTCTCAAAAATGGAGAAATGTTTCCTCTAAAAAAAAAAAGATGAAAATCAACAGTTTGCTCCACGCCTAAAGGTACCTACCCCCTTAATACGCGGCGTCTCCTTTTCCATCGTATCGGATCATTAGTCACCAGAACGCTTTGTCTCCCTCTCTCCGGCTTTCTCATGTACGAACCTGAGACAGGCGAAAATTCGATTTCTCCTCTCTCCATGTGTGCACGTGTCTTGAGGGGGGGGGGGGGGGGGGGGGGGGGTTAGACGCAGCGAGAGCTCAGGGTGGCCTCTTTCGTGGTCTCGGCTCATTGGTGCACAGGTGTTTATGGTAATATAACAAGAGTCTTACGATCCCAGGCGCCGAAGGTGGTCCTCTATCGAAAGATCGTACTTTCGTTGCCTCAAGTGCAACGAATTTTCAACAAGGATGCTCCCAGCCAAAACTACATCGGCGGCAAGCTAATTGAAGATGAGATTTTTGTTTTTTTTTTTCATTCTTCGAATTGGTTACACCCCAGGTGAAGAATGCAAATAGGAAGTGGCAATTGCAGTCCGTGGTGCGATACACTCGTATGTAGTTCGAGGAGCATCGTAGTGATGTAGTGATGCGACGACCACCCTGATGCATCATCACTTATTTGCTTCGTGGACAAGACGATAATTTGTCAAATACGAGAAAAAGATTTTCCGATACAGACGGGGCATGATGAGAGGACTCGGGAATGGAACATCATTTTGACATCGATAGAGATCTCGTGGAAGATCGACGCGGAATCGCCAGGTATGATATGACGTTGATGCTTGCATCGTTGGGACGCAGCGTATAGGATTTTTGTTTTTTTTTTATTTCCCAATTTTCGTTTGGCATATTTGAGCTACGAAAATAACGCAAACTTTTTTTGGGATTCTTATTTAGCGATCTACAACTCAAGTCTGCAAAGTATGATTTTCGATAATGATGACAACGAGGAATTGAAAAGAATTTTTGTTGCTTTCCAACGATACAAACTTTAACCTCATAGATATAATTGCGTTAGGTTGGATGTACTTGTATATTGTTTTTCCTTTGATGACGTTGAAGTTTGCATTGGTGGAATGCAACGAAAATTATTTTTTTCTCACGAGATCACGCAAACATTTTTTGGAATTCTTATTCAGCGAACGACTAGCTAAATCTGCAAAGCATTGTTTTGGACAATAATGAAAATGAGAAATTGAAAGGAACTTCCGTTCCAGTCCAACGATGCTAACTTGAACCCCATTTTGTTGTGGTCGGGAGAACGATAAGAGGATGTTGTAAAGTGCTGAGAATGGGCAACGAAAACAAATGATTTGAATAAAATTGAGGCCATGGTTGAAGAAAATAGAAAATCCGAATGGAAATGGACGCGAAACTGTAATGTATTGAATAATCGTTTAAGGACGTTACTTGTTTTTATAGATGAATTTATCTTCAATGGTGTTCAAGTTAGCATCATTTATCATTTTTTAGATTCTTTATTTTCATATGCTGTTGAAGTCTGCATCGTTGGAATGCAACGGAAATTCTCTTTTTCTTTCTTTTTTCATCCATTTTTATTGACTTCCGGAAGCTTTTGCCATAGAATCGCTGTAATACAACGAAAATTCTTTTTTATATTTTTGTTTTCCTGTTTTTTTCTCATATCTTATATTCTTATTCGCATATTTCAGTTTTAGATTTTCAAAAAGTTATTCAAGCAATTAAAAAAAATAAGTTGTATTACAATGATGCATACTTCAACGTTATTCCAACGATGCAAACCACAATTTTCTAATTGGTAACATACATTTAAAATGCAATAAACATCCGGAGAAATAATTCAGCGTCCTGTGGAAAGTACCTACACATGTGTTTGTATCGGATTCGAAATAATAGTCTTATTTGAGGAAATTCCTTCAACCACTCTCGTACGTTCCGTGAGAATGTGTAGCCTGCTCTATGGATTTAATTGAAAAATTATTTCATGCCTTGTTCAGTCGACAAAAAACTACAGACGAACTTCATTTATGCCAACGTTTCTTAAAACGATGACGAGGTGGAATAAGTTTTTTTTTAAATTCTGTATGAACGAACGCCGATATGACAAAGCTGTTTTTTTTCGTCCTTAACGAGCGCACAAAAAGGTGCCAGTCGTCAATTACTGTTCATAATAATTGCCGATCGGAAGTTCAATACAAGAAATGAAAACCCAGCACTTTTCAGCGTAGATTTAGAATTGTTGACTGAAGCTAGATAGTTGCATACTGAAAGTAACCCCATTGAAATTATGCCCCTCAACTCGCCCCAACCCTAAGAAATAGGGGTTGAAAACTAAAAAATCGCTGTATCTCGATAATTAATAGCCCGATCAAAAAATATTTCAAACAAAAGTTGTTTGGAATAATAAAATACGTATAAAGGTCTCTGAGGTCCAACCCCCTATTTTTAAAAATAACGGCTCAAGAACGAGTGGAAAATTCGAGGTTAATGCGAAAAAAGGCTTAAAAATTTGTTTTTCTCGCTAGAAATATAGAAGAACTCATCCTGATTCGATATATATCGATTTTTAAATATATATAAATATTTTTTACGATTTGCTAAAGCTGTACCGTTTTCGCATCAACCACGAATTTTCTAGTCGTTTTTGTGCCGCTGTTTTCAAATTTAGGGGGTTGAATGTTACATAACTTTATACGTATTTTATTAATCAAAACAACTTTTGTTCGAAACATTTTTTGATCGGGCTATTAATTATCTAGATACAGCGGTTTTTAAGTTTTCAACCCCTATTTCTTAGGGTTGGGGCGATTTGAGAGGCAAAATGTAATTGGGGGTACTTTCAGTATGCAACCATTTACCTTCAGCGAAAAATTCCAATTCTACGCTAAAAGGTGCTGGGTTTTCGTCTCTTTTACTGAACTATCGGGCGGTCCTGCCATCTACCCGGCCGAAGCTGGAACCGGAGAACGAGCGAGTGCTCGTACCGTTGGTCGGTGTTCGACTACATATCTGCGGTTGATACGTGTGTTGCGAACTTAATGATTCACTTGTAACCGCGAGCCAACAATTTTGCATAGTTTTTTTCCTTAATTACTAGGCAGGCAGCAATCACAACTGCGAACACGCATGATGCCTCGTGCAGATTGCGGAAGTCATTTTTATTTATAGAAATGGAAAATTTGCGGTTCTCATGCTGTACTTTTCGAGGATGACCAGCCTAGGGTACCGAGCGAATCTTGCTTTTCATGGGGTTGAAGTTTGCATCTTTTCAATTTCTTATTTTTATTATTCCCGAAAATCGTATTTTGCACATCTATTGTAGATCACTGAATGAGAATCCTAAAGAAACACTTGCGTGATTTTCGTAACTCAAATATGTCCGAGGAAATTTGGGAAATGAAACGAAAATCATCTTCGTTGCATTCCAACGATGCAATGTTCACAGCATCGTTTTCCTTCCTACGAAGCCGCAATACGCTTTCGGGCGTAACTAATACGCTCGAAATATATGATTTTTTTGATTGCATTTTTTTGAAGTTTCTATAGTTGGAATGCAACGAAAAGTAGTATCGCCTAAATGGGCCGATGAAAAATTGGGCAATGGGGAAAATAGAGATTTCGTTGCATCGCAATGATGGTAACTACAATAGGGGCGAACCACCCTATGTCGCATGGTTGCTTAAGGGGTTATACCTGTGTGACGCTTTACAAAAATCGATTTTTTTGCCTTTTTCGACAGTTTATACTTTCAAGAATATCCTGTAAAAAATTCAAGGCCGTATCTCTAATACCCCCCGAATGGCAGCCTTCTAAAGAGCAACCGCTCGTAGGTGTACGATCGATAGTTTAATCTTAAACGCGTTTTTCTCGGAACGAGATTTTTCAAATTTGCTGACATTGTAACTCAAAGAGCAATTATGCGATTGACTTGAAATTTGAACTGAGTACTCTTGAATATATTTATTCTACAATGACGTACGATATTATTGATTGGATGAAAATTGACGATTTGGCATTGAAAAAAACGACCATTTTGTAGGCACGAAAACCGATTTTTTTTTCATAACTACGCCATTTTCTTAGATTTTGATATTTTTCGAAAATCCTACGTCATTGTACAGAAAATACCTTCCAGTTTAAAGGCATTTTTTCTTTTTCGGTTCCGGCTACTCAATCGGCCGGAATCATGTCAGCAGTGGAGGAACTTTTTTTTGGCGCCTCCGAAGGGAGCGCATAAGGCCCTTGGATCTCAATATTTTTCTATGTAAAAAGTATGTAATATAGGTCAAATATAGCCAATATATATTCTTAATTTTCCGAAACATTTAATTGAGTACTTTTCTTCCAAAAAATTCCCTAAAATCACCCAAATTTTCAGCGTTTACACTGGTATAGCTCCTCAATATAGGAGAGTGGACTATCGCGAGTTTTCCTGTAGCGACATCTGTTTTTCATTCCATACACTAATAACTAGTCGTAAGATGTTTCGATTGCTAAACTTTTGGTTGCCTAGCAACAAAAATGGCACAACAGTGAATTGATGTTACTTTTCGCCGGCGTGAAAAAAATATTGCTTGTTTTAAAAATACTATAGCATTCATTTTACTCCAAAAGAATACAATGTTCGCAAAAATAGCAATATGTACAAACATATTACTGTTTATATTCGACCATGTCAAATCTTTATATCAAATATTGAATATCCGTTTGTGCCAAAATAATTAACCTAATTAAATCTCCCTAATTAAAGTTTAACTCATAAAGGCTGACTGATAATAATTACAACAGTTTTAACAATAAACGCTTAGTTTTATGTTATATAAACATACTCCCCAAATATCAGATATAAGAAAATTAGAGTTTAAACTCTTATCTCTTTGGGCCTTGATCTCATATCTGATTGTAGACAACCTTTTTAAAAACCATAACTTTTGTCATTCTTTGTAAACCATAATATAACTCAAAATATTAAAATGTAATGTGTAAAATAATGATTAGCACGTTGTTGTATATGGCATGAAGATCGTAAAATCGTAAAATTTGAAGGTCTTAGCAATAGTTTAAGGGCTCTTTTTTTTTCAACTTCAAACAAAAGTTTCCGATGTGTAATTCCACATTTCCGAAAACGATCCGGCAAAAGCCCGTGCCTGTTGATTCTGTCGAAACGAAATTTGGGCGATACAAAAAAGAGGAAAATTTCGCTTGCATCTGTTCAGTACAAGCTCCATAATGATTGAGATTTTCCGTACCTCGAATATAGTATCTTCGTTCTCGAGGCTTCTGTCTCTTTATCGCCTCCTCGGTCGTTCGTCAATTGCACCTAGAGCGGGCCCCCGCTACTGGCGCTATAATTATCACTCTTGAGATAAATAATCTCATTTGTGTCGTTTTGTGTCCATACGCACACACGCGCGCACAGTCGTCGAACCGCGCGTTAACATCAATTCGCGCGACAAACGAAAAGTTCTCGTGTGGCCTGAGAGTAGCGCATATATCGTTCTCCGATCTTCTATAACGCGAGTCAACCGTATTTCACATTTTACGACTATAAAGAGAATTTTTTTTTCGCGTTCCCGTCAACAACGGCCGCTTATCGTGAAACTTGGCGACTGATGACGTCATACAATAATAACACATCGGTATCAGGCTTTTGCGTGCCTATCTCGAAAAAGTAGCGAGTTTAATCGCCACTAGCCAAGTTGATTTTTCAACTGAAAATTGCGGCCCTTTTTTTTTTAATTATTCGATCATAGCAGAAAACCTCGTAGGAGATTGATAGGCGTCAGGATGATGATGTTGAAGTTAGCATCGTTGGAACGCAACATCATTTTTCTCCGATTTCCATTTGTTTTTTTTCGCAAATCAAAGCTAGTGCGAACTTTTTTAACATTCTTATCATAGACGTATAATCTAAATCTATCAATAAGGATTTTGGATCACGATAACAATGGTGAAAAACGAAAATAAAAGAGAATTTTCTTTGCATTTGGGTGCAAGCTCCAACAACATTCAGGATAATAAAAACTTCATGGTGTTGAAGTTTGCATCGTTGGAACGACGAAAAATCTTCAATTTTTCATTTATTTAAAAAAATTACTATTTTATTTTAAAAAATTACTATTTTGACCTTTTTTTAGTCAAGTGTAGGTTAGGGAACCCTAATAACGATCTTCAAAAATGTTTCAGTGATTCCTGTAGCCTCGAGGAGCGGGAAAAAAATTTCGTTGTATCCCAACGACGCGAACTATCAAACTATCAAACTTTGGGAAAATGCGTTAAAAATGCTCCTCCGGATATTGGAGTTTGATTGTGGGCATCCGACTACTTTTATTTGGTTGTACAGCAGAAATAATAATTCACAGAATGGTGTTGAAGTTTGCCCCGGTTGAATTTTTTTTTACATTTTGACTTCCTTATTTTTATTATCATACAATATCTTTTTTTGTGGATTTATATAGTAGATTGCTGAACAAGTATCGTAAAAAATGATTGCAAGTTTTTCATAGGCAATATATGCCAAGGTAAATAAAATGAATTTATAAATATTAATTACCATTGCCCTCCACCGGTTGAAACTTCAACCTCGCCTCACAAAGCGGTTTTGAGATTTGTTAGACGCTCTTCAATATATGGGTCTATAGGGTCCTTAGCCACGTGCTGCATTTTTCATCGCCTGAATGCAACGAAAATTCGTTATCTCCTTTTTTCTCAATTTTCATTGTTCAGAATAATTTTTAAATTATCTTCTTTTTCCTCAATGTTCATTGTTCAGAGTGATTTTTAAATTATCTTCTTTTTTCTCCATTTTCATTGTTCAGAATAATTTCCCATAGATATAAGTTGGAGACCAACGTGGATCTCAAAAAAGTTTGCCGTAGCTGTGATGTAAAAGTTTTTAAATGATGCGATTATTTTATCACCGTTAAAAAAATTCATGAAAGATGACTCATTTCCGGGCGTCTGAAGGGATTTCCCCCCTTAAGCCTTAAACTTAACGAGAATCGTTGCGACCGACGATTTTGACGTTTGGGATTTTTTGATATTTGTTTCCATCGCTATAACGTCGCCACATGCTTGTATTGGACTGGAATCTTTGCTGCACTAAATCGGTGGATTGCCAATGGAGGCCGAAGGATAGTCGGCATCGAATTTCGCGAAGTAGAAAACAGCATGCTCAGTTTTCAGTTATTCACTAAATCCCAGCAATTATTAAAAAAAAAAAACTACAAACCGTCGCTTAAAAAATTACTTCCTCCTCGGCGAAACATAAATCATTTGATTTCATGACGCATGTATTGATTTTCAATTCGTCCCGTGATGCTCAGGCTTCCGTGATTAAAAAATATTCATAACCTCCGAGAGATTACGGCGCACGAGGCGTGGAAAAATAGCGAACTTCGAAAATTCCTTGGAGAAAAGTTTGCACGATGCTCAAAACTTTCGTTCGTCTTCCATAAGTTCCCCGCGTGAATTTATTACACTGAAGTTTGCACCGTTCGAATGCAACGGAAATTAATTCTTTCTAACCACTCGTTTTTTTATCGATTTAGAATATGAAAATCGCTCAAGCATTCCTACCTATTGTTATAAGGAATTTACGACCCCAATTTTCAAAAAGCAAGCTGCGAATAATAATAATAATAAATGAATAAATAAAAATGAAATAAAAAACAATCGTTGCATTCCAACAATGCAGCCTTCAACGTCATGTGAATTTCAAAAGCGTGGGAAAAATCTTGCGAAGTCAATTAACCCAACGTCAATCAATCGAAAAATCAATTCGTTACTTTTGTTCACTCTTGATGCAACGAGAATGAAATCCGCCCAACTTGGAACTTAAATTCGAGCAATTTGAAAAAAAAATCATTCATTACCGAAAATTTCCTCGTGAAGTTTTACCAACTCAATTTATCGCGCAAGTCAAACGTTTATATCTCCGCGAGGTGTGATTAAAACAGACAATTAAAAAAAGTCCCCACTCTCACGGATGAGCAACAAGTTGCTATCAAACTTGAACTAATGAAAAAAGTGAAAAAAAAAGAAGCGTCTGCATTAGTTAGACCTGCGCATCCATTGGGTTCGCGAGCCTATACTCTTGGCTTTTCTACACTCGTGCAAAATTGAGCAAACGTTGAATAATCGATGCTCTCCTTCCTCTCTCTCTCTCTCTCTCTCTCTCTCTCTCTCTCTCTCTCTCTCTCTGTGCACGTACTGTTGTTAAAGTGTACAGCAAATACAGAGACATTAGCCTTGGCCGTGACTCGATCTCGACAAGAGCTTTGCAATGAAGGTTTTCGCGGAATAAATTTTCCTATCAATCAGCACTTCTCCTTCCCTGCGTTATGGATATATTATTATTTTTATCATAATTGTTATTGTTATTCAAGTAGCGCAATAATTTCCTTATATTCTCGGCATTCGTCAAATCTTCTTCATTAGCATCATCGTGATGTTGAATTTTGCATAGTTGGAATGCAACGAAACATCTTCTTTAAGGGGTTACCCCCACTTGCGATTTTGAAAAAATCGATTTTTTTATTGCATTTTTTTGAAGTATATGTATCTGAGAATATGTCCTGAAAATTTTAAGTCGATCAGAACAAAATTGACTGAGATATGAGCGTTGAAAGAGAAGAATCCGTGAATTGAAGAACTGAAATTGAAACTTTAAACGCGTTTTCCTCAAAATGGCATTTCTGAAGTCGGTGACCAAGACTACTCGAACACTAATGAACCGATCTTCTTGAAATTTTGCAGGCTTATTTAATACATAAAAATGTAGTCTTTAATCGTTCGATTTGTTTTCGAAAAAAATGGCCGTTTTATAGCCAAAAACCGGCCGTTTTTTCCCGTTAAAATCGAACCATTAACTTTGACTGTCCGCCATTTTGTGAAAAATGAATATTTTTCAAAATCCTTCGATTAAAGACTAGTTTATACTTATATTTGACTAAATCCATCCGCATTTTTTTTTCAGATGATCCACTTCGCCGCAATGTTGGTCACCGCAAACCGTGTATATAAAAACATTATTTCATTGACGGCCATTTGCCACTAAACAATGTAATATTTTTCAATAAAAAAATTACTGAAAGTTCTTCAAGATGTGTTCTTTAAGATGGTATAGTGATCGATTAAAAAAGTTTTGTAGTTTTCTTTAAAAAAATGCATAAAAAAGGCCTTTTTTTGCGCTACAAGTGGGGGTAACGCCTTAATATCAGATATATTATAAGAAACTTCAAAAATATTTCAGTGATGCTCGTAGCCTAGACGAGCAAAAAGAAATTGGGTAATAAGGAAAAAAGAATGCGTTGCATTCGAACGATACAAACATCAATTCCATGGATCATCAGCATACTTATTTTGTTGAAGTTTTTCATCATTGCAATGCAACGAAAATTCTTTTGTATTTCTGTATTTCTCGATTTTTCTTGTCATCGTTGATGTCATCAACATCATCATGAAATGATGTCATCAATATCATTTTTGATATATATAGGTTGGATATATATGCATTTAATAGGAATTCGATTGATAGGAAACAGAAAATTCTCTTTCTGTCTCAAGCGGGTGGCCAAAATCAAGTACACCGTTGAGCCCCTCACATTAAAAGGTCTTTCACGAGATTGTTTTCCAGCTTCTTTAATGGTTCATATTTTAAAAGGTCCACCACCTCAAAAGGTCCTTTACGAGATTGTTTTCTAGCTTCTTTAATGGTTAATATTTTTCATGAAAGTTGGTGCACAAGTTTGTTAATGTACAGGGTGCGCCAGAGAAACTTACTTATTTGAAAGGTCGATAAAAACAAAAGTACTTCAATTATTGTTTTAAATTTTTTTTTTATTTGAGAATACAATATCCCAATTTTTTTTTCATGTAGTCTTGAAAATGACATCGGATAAATGGCGACCCCCATTGCGCATACACTGATGAAGTCGATTTTTGAAATTCGTATCCACTCTTTGCAGCATATCAATCGGTATGTTGGGAATGGCGTCGCGAATGTTGTTCTTGAGGTGTGCTATGGTCCGTGGTCGATCGACATAAACCAGAGATTTCAAATAACCCCATAAAAAGAAATCGCATGGAGTCAATTTGTTGGTGGGTCTTCGTCAATTTGTTGCGACAACATTTCCCCGACCGCCTCATCTCTCTCGGAGGTGATCTCCAATGGCCGGCACGCTCTCCAGATTTGACTCCATGCGATTTCTTTTTATGAGGTTATTTAAAATCTCTGGTTTATGTCGATCGACCACGGACCATAGCACACCTCAAGAACAACATTCGCGACGCCATTGCCAACATACCGATTGATATGCTGCAAAGAATGGATACGAATTTCAAAAATCGACTTCATCAGTGTATGCGCAATGGGGGTCGCCATTTATCCGATGTCATTTTCAAGACTACATGAAAAAAAAAATTGGGATATTGTATTCTCAAATAAAAAAAAATTTAAAACAATAATTGAAGTACTTTTGTTTTTATTGACCTTTCAAATAAGTAAGTTTCTCTGGCGCACCCTGTACATAAAACGAAATGTCCAAACGATTTTTCAATCATTTTACTGTTAATTCAATTATCATTCAAATTCGTATTCCCATATTCTCTCAAACTCATATTTGAATATACTTCAATTATCTTATTCCTTCAACATTTTCTTTTACATAACTTTGATTTATATCTTGCCACAGTAGCCTAGCCCCTTAATTTAATTTGGCAAATTTCGCTTACAAAAGTGCCGCAATAATTTTTTAAGAAATCATCAGAGAAGAAAACTCATTCAGCTCTCTTCTTTATAAATCTACAGGAAAAAGGTTTCGTATAATAATAAAAATATGGAAATTAACGAGCCCTATTTACCTAGGAAGGTCAACAAATTGCATTAAGAAAATATATATTTTTATTCCATAGTAACACCCTTTAGCTATGTTCTTTTAAAATTTCATCGAAATATGGCTAAAATTGAATGAACTACAGCTTCTAACAGCCGGCCGGGCGAGCGGTAGCAGCACCATACTTCAAACTTTAAACGCGTTTTTCACGAAAGACTGTTTTCAAAGTCGGTGGACATGATATCTCAAGAACCACTTGACGGATCGTTTCGAAATTTGCAGGAGATACGATCAGAAACATTTAAAGGTCTTTGACGATCTCACTCTTCTAAAATCGATCTTTTATTTTCAACAGTTACGTAAAACCGACGACTTTTTTCGTCGATTTTTTATGCTCGGGTTTTAATTCGCCGCTGCGTTGTTAAAAAATAATGATTAAAAAATCGACGATTGTCAACGACTCGTATGAATTGTTAACTCGAATAACCCATCCGGTTTTTGAGATTTCAGATGGACCGTTGAAGCTGTAGAACGTCCACCGCCAAAAATCGCAAAAAAAATGTCACCGTCTGCCGGCGGCCATGTGTTTGTTATTTTTCGGCATATTTTGGTGATTTTGGTGTTATAAAAATGCGTTTCTTATTCCCCAACCGTAACCCAGAAAAAATCGCATTTTGTCCATTTTTTCGGGCCTCCAAGTGGATGTAGCTCCCTAATGGTGTAGAAGTTGACATCGTTGGAATGCAACGAAACTTTCTCTTAAGGATGTTGAGTCCCAAATTGTAAATGATGATAAAATTCTGAAAATTTGGTATGTTTTTGTATGAAGTATTTCAGAGGTCGTGTGAAAATTTCACGACAATTAGGCAGCTCGTTATTGAACAATTAACATTCACAAATTAAATGCTGTCTTATGGAAACTGATGTAACTTTGCAATAAGTTTTTTTTTGACCTCTCAATTTTGTAATACCTACAATATACTGAAAGCAACGGAAACAAAACGAAGTTTATTGATAAATTTTTTTTTATTCCTTTTAAAAATTGTTCTTAACAAAATGTTAATTTTTTAATAACGAGCTTCCTAATCGTCGCGAAATTTTAACACGACCTTTTAAATACTTCATACAAAAACATACCGAATTTTCAGAATTCTCTCATCACTTTTTATTTCAACCCTTAAGGAGGTTGAAGTAATGATGATAGAATTCGGAAAATTTTGTATGTTTTTACATGAAGTATTCAGGAGGTCGTGTAAAAATTTCATGACGATTAAGAAGTTCTTTATCGAACAATTAACATTAACATGTCTCATGGGGACTCAACATCCTTAATATTTTCATTTACTTATTCTCATTATTAAACAAAATCTTCTTTTGCGAACACACATTGCAGGTCTCAAAATAAGCATCTCAGAAAATAGTCGACGGTTTTTTCGCAGTCAAAGCCGGCTGCGAGAAATATATGGAATTCAGAAAAGCCGACTTCCATTGCATCGTTACGATGCAAACTTTACCGCCGTTTTGAAATAGCCGGCAGGAGATGATTATTAAATTGTCGTGGCTGCAGTCCATTCTGATGATCCCGTGAATGAAATTAGGAGGGCAGCCATAAAAAATTTGGGGCCCATGAGGGTTTGAATATGGATTTCCTACTAGGGCTTTCCGCAACACAATCGGACTAGACCCCGATAGGAAAATAACAGGTTTGGGTAATTTATTCAAAAAAGGTCGTAGCGAGGAAAATGCCAAAGGGCCCAGACGGGATTCATCAGGGAAGTGGTTGTTACAGGGCATACAATATATTTGCAACGTTATTTTTAAGATTTTCTAGTTTTTAGACTTACTTCCATACATATGATATATATTTGAACTTTAAGGTATCGAGAAAACACTAAGTTAGGTCACTTAAAATAAACATACACGTGGAATTTTACTATAAATAATTTGTATTCTATAAACATTCAGAATGATTGGAAAATAAATTTCGCAATACAAAAATAGTTTTTTTAAAAAATAATTCATGCGTGCAGGAATGGCAGCACATATGTACGTACAGCACCGTTTGGTTACTTCGACATTTTTAATTGAACTAATTTCCGTTCAATGCTCGTGACGGGATAAACAACATCGACCGAATTTTTTGAGATAATTCGCCATTCGTAAACTTTAGATGACTTTGTTGGGTACATGAATACATTTATTTTTTTTTCCACACTTTTGCTTCAATGTACAAACATTCTTCAGAATCGTTACGTCCGAAAATTTTATTAATCTCCGCGACGTATCCATTACGCGAAAGCACAACGTTATCTGGCGCTCTGGTACCGATAAATGTGGAATGATTAAAAACAAAATTTTTTACAATCACTTCTCCATTTTCGAGATACTTCTGACCAATCTCGCTTGATATGTATCCATTAATAAAGCTGATAATTATAGGGCATTAATAGGGTTGCTTCATGGCTTCGATCTGGTTCTGTTGAGGCAACCAGTCGGGCCCTGATTCATAAGCCTCTTTAGGCCCTCGTCGACGGTGTGACCGACCTCCAAGGGACCTGGTCGGGTGCCATGTTAGGGCCCTTGCAGAGTAAGGGAAAAATAATCGGGGCCTAGTCAAAGCCCTGGCTGAATTCTCTCACGGGAAGTTGAAGTTTCCACCGTTGAAAATCATCGATTCTTTTGTTTATTTTCAATTTCTTTATTTTCATCAACATCCGTAGCATTTTTCCACAAATTAAGGTCTTACATGTCCAATAAAATATGTAAAAACGTTTGAGCGATCATCACCGGTTAAAACAGCGAAATAAAATTTGAACAATCAAAAAATACTCCATTTCCGCTGCATTCCAACGATGTAAACTTCAACATCATCGATTATGCATGAACGACAGTAGGATCCAATAAAACTGTGCATCGCTGGCATTGAAACGAGCAACGATTTTTCGCTCGCCGGATAAAACAAAAAGGACAACCCACCACCGTTTGCGCGCAGCTGCTCATCTTGGTCGGTCCGCTCTTCTTCCTTAAGGAACGATTAATTTTTTGTTCTCACCAAGCTCACTTGCGCACCGTACACATACACACATGCACACTCTCTAGCACAAATAATTGCGGCAGTCTCTATATGCGTGTACACGTGACGTGATTTACGAATCCTTCAGGGAATTTTCCTTTTCACTAAACGGCACTGTGGACTTGCTCCGATTCACTGCTAGATCCCGAGATGCGTGACCGTGATTTTTCGACTTATATTTTTTTAATCGTTTTTCACACTCGAACAGGTAGTCAGGCGTGCACAGTGATAAAATTACTATGCGCGAGTAAATTTTTTTTGCGATTCTTTGTTTATTCATTTATTTTTGAGTTTTTTTGTCGTTTTTTTTTTTCGTAAATGAGGAAAGCGTCGAGAGTACAACGATCGTCGTTCTCGTCGAGCCCGAGTGACTATGATACGAGTGTGCGAACGTCGATGGACTGTGAGTCGGTATAGCAAACCGCCGCGGTCGAGCGAGAGAGAGAGAGAGAGAGAGAGAGAGAGACAGAGAGATAGAGATAATGAATGTTATATGTCATAAGTACACTCTACTCAAACCTATATAGAAGTGTTGAGTGCGGCGTACAAAAGCGCGTAAAACACATTATTTTCGGCTCTAAGATGCGCCTTCGACGCCCATAAGGCTTTAAGGATGTTGAGTCCCTATGAAACATGTTAATGTTAATTGTTCAATAAATAGCTTTTTAATCGTCATGAAATTTTTACACGACCTCCTGAATACTTCATGTAAAAACATACCAAATTTTCAGAATTCTATCATCATTACTTCAACCTCCTTAAGGGTTGAAATAAAAAATGATAAGAAAATTCTGAAAATTTGGTATGTTTTTGTATGAAGTATTTAAGAGGTCGTGTTCAAATTTCACGACGATTAGGAAGCTCGTTATTAAAAAATTAACATTTTTTTAAGAACAATTTTTAAAAGAAATTAAAAAAATGTATCAATAAACTTCGTTTTGTTTCCGTTGCTTTCAGTATATTGTAGATATTATAAAATTGAGAGGTAAAGAAAAAACTTATTGCAAAGTTACATCAGTTTCCATAAGACATAATTTAATTTGTGAATGTTAATTGTTCGATAACGAGCTTCCTAATTGTCGTGAAGTTTTTACACGACCTCTGAAATACTTCATACAAAAACATAACAAATTTTCAGAATTTTATCATCATTTGCGATTTGGGACTCAACATCCTTAAAATTGTAATCTTTCGTATTAGTGGCGTCACAGCGATCGAGCGCCCAACGTGCATGCACAGACGCACGACAGGCCTTCGCGGTATCAACTCATCCTGTATCGCATTTTGTAAAAGCACTCGATACATTCGCATGGACGATTTGGAGAGAGTTCCGAAAAGGACATACCTCCGATTAATTTGGAACTTGGCGTACCCGTGTATTTTTACTCGCTGATCACGAATATGATGGTGAAGATGACCGCAAATTTGATTTCCAAGGTCAAAACTCACAAAAACTGATTTTTTAACAAGTTTTTCTATTTTATTGTAACTAATGTTGATCTTAGAGAAAAATGTTATCCACAAAAGTTGTAGCCTATGAAAAGGTTAATCTTTTATGTTCTATACAAGTTTTGTCTAAAAACGATCTGTTTCGAAAAACATGGGATAATGCTCCGAACAGTAAATTTTTCTGAACTCCATTAGTTTCGATATTATCTACTTACGCACTCTACCGCGGGAGGGTTGCAGTTCGATCTTCAACACTATACGCATACCTAAACAACAAACAAACCCAAACACACGACGCAATAAACAAACCCAAACAAACAAAACCAAACACATGAAGCAATAAACAAATCCAAACAAACCCAAACGCACAACGCAACAAACGAACCCAAACACACAACGCAATACACAAACCCAAACAAAAACAAACACATAAAGCAATAAACAACTCCAAACAAACCCAAACACACAACGCAACAAAAAACCCAAACGAACGCGGCAATAATCAAACCCAAACGCACAACGCAACAAATAAACCGAAGCAAATGAGGCAAAAATCAAACCCAAACGCACAACGCAACAAACAAGCCTAAACACACAACGCAACAAACCCGAACAAACCCAAAAACACAACGCAACAAACAAACTCAAACAAACGAGGCAATAATCAAATCGAAACGCCCGACGCAACAAACAAACCTAAACACACAACGCAATAAACAAACCCAAACGCATAACGCAACAAACCCAAACAAGCCTGAGCACACAACGCAACAAACCCAAATAAACCCAAAAACACAACGCAACAAACAAACTCAAACAAACCCAAACACACAACGCAACAAACAAACTCGAATAAACCCCATTACACAACCCAACGAACAAACCCGACACACAACGCAACAAACAAACTCCAACCTTCCCGCGGTTAAGTGCGTAAGTAGATAATATCGAAACTAATGGAGTGTAACAAAATGTACTTATTGGAGCATTATCCCATTTTTCTCGAAACAGAATGGTTTTGGACAAAAACTGTATAGAACATAAAAGATCAATATTTGTATGGGCTACAACTTTTGTGGAAAATATTTTTCTCTAAGATCAACATTTAACGAAATAGAGTAGAAAAACAAACAACAAACAAACTCAAACAAACCCAAACACACAACGCAACAAACAAACTCGAATAAACCCCAACACACAACCCAACAAACAAACCCGACACACAACGCTACAAACTCCAACCTTCCCGCGGTTAAGTGCGTAAATAGATAATATCGACACTAATGGAGTGTTACAAAATGTACTTATTGAAGCATTATCCCTTTTTTCTCGAAACAGTATGGTTTTGGACAAAAACTGTATATAACATAAAAGATCAATATTTTTATGGGCTACAACTTTTGTGGGAAATATTTTTCTCTAAGATCAACATTTAACGTAATAAAGTAGAAAAACTTTGAAAGAATCAATTTTTGTGAGTCTTGACCATGAAAAACAAATTTGCGGGTATTTTCACCATCATATTTGTAATCAGCGAGTTAAAATACATAGGTACGCGAAATTCCAAATTAATCGGAGGTGTGTCCTTTTCGGAACTACACCCGACGATTTATACAACGTTGAAGTTTGCATCGTTGGCAAGCAACGAATTTTTACTTCATTTTTATCGCAATCCAAAGAATGTTTTGTTGTAAATTGAGGTCGTAGATTTCTAATAACAATACGTTAAAATGCTAGAGCGCCTTTCACATTCCGAGTCGCCGAAAAAATTGAGTGATCGAAAAGAATCGATTTTCGTTGCACCCCAACGATGCAAACTTCAGCATTATGACAATTTCGAAGTTCTCGAGATCAATCATTTGAAAAAAATACACATTCTACAGAACGATAATAATAATAATGATATTATGTCCTCATGCCATTTTTTTTCATCTAAAGTGGGGCGTTTGGGGGGGGATTGTTTTGGCGAATATGGAGTCCTCGTTCATATGATAGTGAAGTTGCATCGTTGGAACGCAACGAAATTTTTTAAAATCAAAGTGCCAATTTTTTCGGTGATCCCCGTTAGACATTTGTAAGACTGGATGTTGAAAATGAGAAAAATGATATCGTCGGGCAAACTTTGACAGTATATAGTAATTCTATGCCGTTGAAGACTGCATGGTTGGAATGCAATGATGTTCATTTTTCGTTTCTTTATTTTTCATGATTAAGTTTTATTTATTTATTTATTTATTAACTTATTTATTTATTAAGTCTTTCTGTGCGAAATGAGGCCATAAATCTCTGATAAAAAATCAAAAAGTTTCAATGATTTTCACATACTTCATGGCCAAAACATCACTTCATGATGCAATGAAATATCTTCACTATTTGAGAATTGGGATGTTAAGTATTTTTTTAAACCGAGATATCACTGTCAAAAGCCTTATTTTTGGAGACTTTTTTTGTTCCAACAGCGGCCATTTTGTCATTTTTGCATAAAAAATAATAACTCTAGTTCAGACAGTAGCCACAACCATGCTGAACTCCAATTTGTTTGATTTTTGTGTTTCAAATAAACCTACTCAGAAATAACATCAACGAAGTTGACATCACTTTTTTTAAGGGGCTATGGGGATGCTGCTACCAGGGATGGATAGATGATGTAAAATGATTTTTTTTTAAATCATACATTTCAAGAGTTATTTTATCAAGCCCAAAAAGATTGACATCAATATCTTTCATAGGAACCATACAGAAAATTCCCAAAAATACGTATCCCCTAATAAAAAAAAGAGCTTTCCGTTGGCTCTTTCCATGTCAACGTTCCGCCGGTATCTCGAGGCAAAAGAGAAAAACAATAAAAGCGAACAACCCCAATCGCAAATTCAGCAGAATCATCGTTGCTCGGAGGGTACCAATCTGGAAAGCATGCACGTGCCTCTCGGGACTCTCGATCTCTTTATAAAATTGTCTGTTATTTATCCGTGGTTTGCTAGCGCTCTATCATTAGACTGTTGCACTTATTTATCGTTGCACAATGTACGTCACGGACACATTGAAGTTCCTGGGGGTAAAACGAGTCGCTGGTGTGTTTGTCGTTTGTATGAGATGCGAGATCGTATGGAATGTTATATCATTGGCTTCGATAGAGCAGATAGTCACTTGAGAACCTATGCTGGACTTTCCGCAAAAACGGGAAACAAAATAAAAGGAAGGACGGAAAAAAACGTTTGCACGAGTCCGGACGAGTGGCAATGCTGTGCAAGAGGCTAGCAAAGGTGCGCGCGGCCTTGAACCGAAATAATTGATAACGTGTATGTCTACTCCATATCTCAAACACCTCATCGTCAATTACGACAAAGCGATCAGGACGTAATATTGTAGTGGCTCGTCCCGTGCGTTGCGCATAGAAAATGGTGAAAAAACACGACTATTTTTAGGGCTAGGTCGGACACCCTTAATGGCGTTGAAGTTTGCATCGTTGGGATGCAACGGAAATTCTTCTTAATTATTTTTATTTTTTTTATCTTTATGAGTATTTAAAGCTTTTTTTCGAAATTAAGGTTATGAAACCTTAAGGGGAGTGAAACCTTTAGGTGAGGCAAAAATTTGCTGATTTTCATTGTTTTTTTCTAAAGGAAAGATTTATTCACCATTTTTGAGACTTAGCGCATGTTTTCTTACTCCTTTTGGCTGTCACGTGGTATTTTATTTATTTATTAATCTTTGAACATGGCGGAGGTATGGCACGGTTTTCTAAACTGCATTTTTAAACTGGCGATGGGGTTGAAGTTTACATCGTTGGAATGCAACGAAAATATTTTTCAATTTCTTATTTCCATTATTATCGAAAATCATATATGGAACATTTTTTATAGATCGCTAAATAAGAGTCCTAAAAAATGTTTGCGTGATTTTCGTAGCTCAAATTTGCCCAAGGAAATTTGGTAAAAAAAAAAGAATTCGTTGCATTTCAACGATGGTATCTTCAACGTCATAGTTGGCGTGACGTGTAGCTAGAAAACTAATCGACCGATTATGATGAAATTTGGCACAAATCTTTCGAACCTTACTGTCTGAAATATGACCTTCAATGTTTTTGAAAATAAAAAACCTATCCTTTTTATTGCAAAATGTAGCCATTTTTTTTCGGAAAATTCAATCTTTTTGTTTCAAAGCATACCAATTCATCGATTTTAAACATTTCTCACTTTTTCTTGGTTCATATTCAGCGTGTGAGTACTTAGTGAAAGAAAAATCTTCGTTGGTTTTTTAAAGATTAGTCCCGCCGACGTTACGCGTCACGCCGTCTGTCTATTTCCAAGAAACTATTTAAAAGATTAATGCATTTAAAAAATACCATTTAATAGCCAAAAGCAGTAATAAAACATATGCTAAGTGTCGAAAATAGTGCAGAAATCTTTGATTAAAAAAAAACGAATTATGAAAATCAGCAATTTTTTCCTCGACTATAGTTATCTCCTCCCTGAATACGGATCTTCAAAAATGTTGCGGTATGTTTTTTAGCCTAAATGAAACGGAAAAAAAATATATATTTTCGTTACATCCCAACGATGGAAACTTCAATACCATCACCCTTATACCACCGTCGTGTCCGCTCGTCCGTCCGCCACATGATGTTGAAGCTTGCATCGTTGAAATGCAATAGAAATTAATGCTTTTTAATATTGTTTAGATGTTTTGCTGTTTTAGGCTGCTTGAGTCACTCAAACGTTTTTACGAAATCTTATTAGAGATTTACGACTTGAATGTGCAAAGAAAAGGCTTTTGGATAATAATAAAAATAAGGAGATGAAAAATGGAGAAAAAAAATGTCGTCGCGCTTCAATGATGCAAACGTCAACGTCCTGTCCCGTCACAACTTTACAGTTTTCAACCTATAGGCGTAAGTAAAGTCTTGCAAGTTCATGCTTCGGACGAGGATCTTAGATAATTAGTATTCAGTAAAATTTTGAAAAAAGATTTTTAAGGACGTGCATTTAAAATTTCGAGAAACGATTTTTAAGGGCGTGCATTAAAAATGTTGAGAAACGATTTTTGTTGGATAGTTTCATAGCCAAGGGTCTTAACTTTGCATAATAAAAGTTTGGAAAATTCACATTGTTGGGACGATTTTTTGTGAGGGTCAGATCGCCCACTGCGCTACGGCGAACCACGCCGCTGCCCTTGCAGCCCTTTTTTCTTTATGGTGTTGAAGTTTGCATTGTTGGATTGCAAGGAAAATTCTTCATTTTTCCATTTTAATTTTTTTTATTTTTATCTAAGCCCTTTTTTCCGCGTTTAGGTTACGGGACCCTAATGAGGATCTTCAAAAATGTTTCAGTGATTTTTGTACTCTAAACGAGCGAAAAAAAATTGGGCAAAACGAAATAAAAAAAAATGGTTGCATCCGAATGAGACAAACTTCATTGCCATTTTTCTTTTGCGTTTTTCTCCAAACAATGCTTTTTAGGAAACGGTGTGAGTTCGATCGCAAAATCTCTTCGTCTGATCCGCATCAAATTCGGACAGACCATAGTTCATAACATTTTCGATCGTATGGCCAAATGATTTTTCAAGTATGTTTATCCATTTGTCGATGACAGACGATTAAACTCATTTTTTATCGTCAAAAATTGAGCTTTTTTAATCTACAGTTTGCCATTTCGGTAATTTTTAATTTTTCATAAAAGAATCCGATTATACGAAAGTTTTAGCGTTATTCTAAAAATGCATTTTTTAATTCTTCATTCCAAATCACCCTAGTCGCCACGTTCAGCCACACCGATTGGGAATAAAATTCCGAAAAGCCTATACCTCTGATTAATTTGGAATTTCGTGTACCTATGTATTTTGACTCGCGGATCACGAATACCATATTGAAAATACCCGCAAATTTGATTTTTAAGGCCAACACTCACGAAAACTGATTTTTTAACAGTTTTTCTGTTTTATTTTAGTAAATATTCATTTTAGATAAAAATGTTTTCTACAAAAGTTGTAGCCTATGAAAATATTGATATTTTATGTTCTGTACAATTTTTGTCTAAAACCTCTCCGTTTCGAGAAAAATGGGATAATGGTCCAATAAGTGAAAACTGCTTAGCTTCATTAGGTTCGATATTATCTACTCGTCTATAGTAACGGATCGGTAACAGCAAGAATATAGATAATGTTCATTAGCTCACACAAACCCGAAGAAAAAAACCAAATTCAAACTGAAACAAAAACAACAAAAAAATTCAAACAGAAATCTAAACAAAAAAGCCCAAACAACGCGAAGTAAAAAAAATTAAATGAAAAGCCCAAGAAAACCCAACAAAAAAACCAAATCCAAACAAACTCGAACAACCCCGAACAAATCCGAACAAAAAATACAAAGAATAGTATATAATACAAAAAGAAACAAAAATAATATTAAAAATTTGTTTTAAATAAATAAAAAACAAAAAAGCAAAAAAACATGCACTTTAAAATTGACTGAATCACAAGGAATGCAAAAATAGTATATAACACAAAAAGAAACTAAAATAAGAGAAAAAAAATGCAAAAAAAGCAAAAACGAAACATGTACTTTAGAGACTAAATTCCAACCTTCCCGCGGTAAAGTGCGTAAGTAGATAATATCGAAACTAATGGAGCTAAGCAATTTTCACTTATTGGACCATTATCCCATTTTTCTCGAAACGGAATTGGTTCAGATAAAAACTGTATGGAACATAAAAGATCAATATTCTCATAGGCTATAACTTTTATGGGAAACATTTTTCTCTGAAATGAATATTTGCTAAAATAAAACAGAAACACTGTTAAAAAAATTAGCTTTCGTGAGTGTTGACCTTGAAAATGAAATGAACGTAAGAAAAGATTAAAAATCAACCGGTTTTTTATTACTTATTTTTGTGAAGATCGTCCACTGCGTTTTTCTCAAAAAGATTCGTTGTGAAAAGATCCAAGACGTATCTCAAAATCTGTGCAAACGTTGGTTCAAGCATTATCGTCATAAATTGAGGTCACTGTACCGCAGAAGCCTCCAAAGTACACGGGTTACTAATCCACTTCCACGGTTCGTTCTTGTCATTGAAAAATAAAATTTGACATTTCAAAGCCCAGCTTGACAGAGAAAAATATGGGTGGATAAAAAAAATTAAGAGTGACATCAAAATCGAAAATGTGGCTTTTTATTTCGGAGAAAAATGCAGCGTTCGAGGAAACCGGAAAATCTAGTGACAGCTCGTAGTGGGGTTGTTTCGCAATAAAAAATGTTTATCGGTATACCGGTAGAGTAGACGAGAAAACTGATTTATCAACAGTCGGTAAGTGACCCATCGAGCGTAGATGACGCAGAATACTTCACTGTGATTCGTTCGTCGATGTCTGGCGCTGCCTAGTTGGTGCTAGGCGAACTATCGCATGTTTCGAAAGTGACGGAACCACGATCAAAGTTCAACAGCGCCTCATTGTGATTCATATAATAGTATATAAACACAATTAAGCGTATAAATATGTACTCGTAAAAGTGGTGACGTGTTTACTCATGCAAATGAAATAAAGTGAGGAAAATTTACAAAAGATCGAGCACGCTCGAGACATTCTTTATGATTCGTTCAAACAACAATGCAATATTGAAGTTTGTTTCAATGAAATAAAAAGGATTATTTTTCAAGTGCCTAATTTTTTTTTCTCGGCTACTCGGCTATAAGTATCACCGAAACATTTTATGACGTTGCAGTTTGCATCGTTGGAGTGCACATATTTTTTTCTCTCCATTTTTATCACTATCCAAAGCTTTTTTGCGAATTAAGGTCACAAATCTCTAATCGGAAACAACGCAGATAAGCTAAAAAATGGTTTAAATGTGCAATAAATTTGAACAATTCAGCTTCATTAACCGTATTTAATTTGGCACAATAGTAATTGGAGAAATTATTATCAAGCGTTTATACGCAATTTCAGGGTTTTTATTTAAGAAATCTAATGTTGTTGTACAGAAAGTTAAATACAGTTGTTATGTTAACGGATTTATGCAAATTAAATATTATATGTCTATATTTTGAGCAACCCAATATTTTATTTATAGTCAAATATAGGTGACTTGGTAAAAAAAAAAATTACTACTCTTTATTACATTAAGACCTATGAAAAAGTGATTCACTCATAAAATTAATTACACATCTATTTAGTATATTAAGCTGTTAGCAAATATATATATTTTTTCCCGATGTACAAAATGGCCGACTACTCGAAACAGCTTTTTTCCAATTGGCGTGACAAATAACTTCAACAATTTTCACTCGATTTACTTCAAATTTAAAAGTTATGTTCCTAATTGCATTTCGCAGGGAAATACGTACGGAATTTCTGATTAATCGAAAACTTTTCATTTTATGAGCAGTTATAACGAAATTTTTCACTGAAAATTCATTTATTAAGTTCAAAGACCTACAACTTTTGAATAAAATAATATTTTTCAAATTCCGTACGGAATTCTCCAGGTATTCTAATGTGGAGTGACGAGAATTTTTGTTTTTTGTTTTAGGTCAAAAATTCTGGATGCTAAATGTCACGCCGCGGAGTGCTCAAAAAGTACAACAAAAGAAAACAGTAGTCGGCCATTTTGTGCATCGAAAAAAAAAATATTTCTAACATCTTGATATTCACACTAAATAGATGTGTAGTTCATTTTATGAGTGAACCACTTTTTCATACGAAAGAAAATGTTACATTCGCACATGATTTTATACCCGTTACTGTGGCCTAACCTCTTAAAGCTGCTTGCAAGCAAAATCTGCCAAATAAAATGTAAGGAATTTAAATCTATTATTTTTCGTTGCAATGCAACGACGCAAACTTTAATCTCATCAAGATCGATCAGTGCGTCATGTGAACACTTTTTTTTCGGCAATTCGCAGGTCGATCGCAAGCAATTAAGAAATGACGTTGAAGTTCGCATCGTTAGATAGTACCGACGTTTTTTTTCTTCAAATTTCGTTTCTTTATTTTTATCATAATCTAAAGGCTTTTTTGGAATTGAGGTCATATAAATCTCCAAAAAGATCGAAATTCAAGATCTTCGATTTTTCATTTTTAAATTTTTTTATCATAATCCAAAGCCTTTTTTTGGAATTGAGATCACATAAATCTCCAAAAAGATCAAAAATCCAAAAATCTCTAAGACATCGTTTGAATGATTTCCGCAGCCAAAATCGGCAAAAAAAATGAGGACTTGGAGATAATGAATTTCCGTTGCATTCCATTGATGTAAACTTCATATTAAGGAGGTACGATCACTTCCGCGGGGACAAAAAAGTCGAAATTTTAGTTTACCCACAGCTGCTCTGATTGATGTTTACTTATGTTGATTATTTGTATTATCGATTATAGTGTGCCAAATGTTGTGGTAAATGATGAATTTAATGTACGTGAACAAATAAAAGCTGAAAAATTAGATTGTCAACGACTCGGTAGTAATCTTCGTAATAATAATATTAACATATCCACCATAAAAACGGACTAAAAAGGCCAAAAAATCAGCCGAAAACCTATTAAGGGGTTACCCCCACTTGCGATTTTGGAAAAATCGTTTTTTTTTATTGCATTTTTTTGAAGTATAAGTATCTGAGAATATGTCCTGAAAATTTCAAGTCGATCCGAACAAAATTGACTGAGATATGAGCGTTGAAAGAGAAGAATCCGTTCTTCGTGTAAACTGAAATTGAAACTTTAAACGCGTTTTTCTCAAAATGGCATTTCTGAAGTCGGTGACCAAGATTACTCGAACACTAATGAACCGATCTTCTTGAAATTTTGCAGGCTTATTTAATACATAAAAATGTAGCCTTAATCGTTCCATTTTTTTTTCGAAAAAATGGCCGTTTTATAGCCAAAAAACGGCCGTTTTTTTTGGTTAAAATCGAACCATTAACTTTGACTGTCCGCCATTTTGTGAAAAATGAATATTTTTTAAAATCCTTCGATTAAAGACTAGTTTATACTTATATTTGACTAAATCCATCCGCATTTTTTTTTCAGATGATCCACTTCGCCGCAATGTTGGTCACCGCAAACCGTGTATATAAAAACATTATTTCATTGACGGCCATTTGCCACTAAACAATGTAATATTTTTCAATAAAAAAATTACTGAAAGTTCTTCAAGATGTGTTCTTTAAGATGGTATATTGATCGATTAAAAAAGTTTTGTAGTTTTCTTTAAAAAAATTCATGAAAAAGGCCTTTTTTTTGCGCTACAAGTGGGGGTAACGCCTTAAAATAGGCTTGAATATAATTATACATATTATTGATACGTGATAAATGATAAAACTCCATAAATTGTTGTTTGCATATTTTGTGGCGGCTTCTATTCAAATTAATTTCAAAACAAAGCTGGGTTATGTTCGCCAAACGCATCAGCTGTTACTCGCGACGTTGCTAATTCTGTGGCTGCTATTTCGTCGTTCTGACCATTTTCAACCGGAAATTGAAACTTTCTTGTAATGCAGTGCTTTAACTACACGGTGAAGATTGATTTTCTTATTTTTTGCAAAAGTTGGATTCGTAGTAATGATCGTACCTCCTTAAAAAGGTGACAATTTTCACGCTTCCGATCCGCTCATACCAGTATCGGGACACATATCAAGCAACTTTGTCAACATCATTCACCAGTGTTCACTTTCTCACGACACAAACTTGGCTGACGAGAAAAATAAGTGCACTCAAAGTCCCCAAAATTGCATCGTGTGATTGAGCAGGACCTATGACGAAGATATTTAAAAAAAAAAGATCGAACCGCGCTTCGTGTGGTCGAGTGGTGCGTGGGTAAAAAAGTACACGAGAAGGTTATCGGTCTGTTGCACCCGTGGCTGAGACGTGCGAATATTCGAAATGAAAAACGAGGCACAAAACAGCCGGTGGTTATTTTTACGAAAGTGAACCGTTGGCTGCGGAGATGTCCGAATTGACGAGTTTGGATACTGCCAATGATGTCAAAGTTTGCATCGTTGGAATGGAACGAAAAGTCTCCCTTTTTATTTCTTTATTCGTATTATTATCTAAGATGTTTTTTTTGCAGTTTTAAGTTAGACTTCAAACTTCAAGACCGTATAGCGCCGCGCATCAAGCCGCAAGCTTCATTAGCAAAGAATAAGACATTTGCTAATGCACGACGAATTGTGAATTCGCCGAATGGAAAAAAAAATCGACACCGGAAATTCTCTATCAGAGGAAGCTTTGGTAATTTCAATTCAATGGAAAATTGATCTACTTCAATCGGCCTTGTGAATTAAAAAAAAAAAAATGTTGATTCTCAGTAGGCGTATATTTGCATATAGCTAGGAATATCTTTTGCAACGAGTTATACCAACGAGAGATATGGTTCATTCTTTTATTCACACGAAAAAGCCTTTCGATCGAAAGAAGCCATTCTCCTTCGAGCAAGGGGATGTCTTCAACGAACTGGACAACATTTGAACCCAATATCACAAAATCAACTGTTAAAATCATTTTTAACACATAAGAAAACGGTCACGAACGTTTTCTTTTCCTCGCGGTTATGGTTTTGAAATTTGGTTTGTTAGAATGCAACGAAAGTTTTTCCTTAGTGTTTTGTTTCCCTATTTTTATTAAAAAGCCTATTTTCTTAATCGCAGACTGCAATTGTAGATCTTAAAAAGAGCATCGTGAAGAAGCGTCGAGGGATTTGCGTAGCGAAAAACTGGAAAAAGAAATGCAGAAATAGAAACAAATGAATGCACATGATATTGAAGTTTGCACCGTTGGGATGCAACAATTTTTATTCTTTTCTCACTTTAGACGCTAAAAAAGCTATTTTCGTGAACTTTCTTGATAGATTTATATTATAGATATTGATATAAAAGTTGTTACGCTTAATAAATAAACTTTCGAAATACGTAAGATAAAATCATTTATTTATTTATTTAAGTCACTATTTATAGACGGAAATGGTAGTTAAAAAAATGGTAGGTCTGCGCTGTTGATAAAATCTCGGAGTTGGATCATCCGTAACAAAAAATCAAACGGTTTTAGATTCAATATGTTACTGGCTATAGCGCATACCATACGATTTTTGATATACGCAAAAATAACAAAATAGCGGACATTTTTCGAAAAAAAACAAAAAAAAACGCGTTTTTTCACCGTTTTGGCAAAAAAAGTAAATACCAACATTTACAAAAATCCTTGCTATGCGCTATGGCCATAGTAGTAAAGAATATGTGGTTGAAATTTCATAAGGATCAGTTCACTAATTTCGAAGATTTTATCAACAAGCCGTCGAAAAACGTTGTTTCGAGAAAAACGCGTTTAAAGTTTTTTAGGGTTACATAAATACATAATTAAAACAAAAAATATATTGCGAAAGTGTATTTATTAAGTGTAACAACTTATATATCAATATCTATAATATAATCCTATCAAAAAATCATAAAAATAGCCCTTTTTAACGTCTAAAGTGAGAAGACCCCTTAATGCTCAATTTTTTTTATCTATTTAGACTACAAAAATTACCGATACATTTTTAAAGATCCTTATTGGGCTTCCATACCCTTAACTTGGAGAAAAAGGTTTAGATTATAATAGAAGAAAAATCAATGGAAAACAATAAGAACTTTCGTTGCATTCCAGCGTTGCAAGCTTCAACGTCATAAATGCATTGCATTCCATCGATGCACCTTCAATCTCATCCGGGTTTTAACTTTCCTAATTTTCATTATTTTCCGCCAATTAGGCTCTCAACACCTTCGTGCATTTTCTCAAATCGTTTCCTCCCGATAACAAATAAGTTATTCTGAGTATTTCAATATTTTAATTAATTTTGCAAATGATGAAGTTTGCACCGTTGGAACGCCACGAAATATTTTGTTTTCTCTAGTGCCCAAATTTCCATTGACAGATTTAGCCTACAAAAATAACCCGAGCCTTTTGTGGGCTCCTTTTCAAGCGATCTACAATCCAAGTCTCCAAAATATGATTTTCGGTAATAACGAAAATAAGGGAAAAAATCGGGGTGTAGTTCCGAAAAGCCCATACCTCTGATTAATTTGGAATTTTGCGAACCCATGTATTTTGACTCGCTGATTACGAATAACATAGTGAAAATACCCGCAAATTTGATTTTCAAGGTCAACACTCACGAAAACTGATTTTTAAACAGTTTTTCTTTTTTAATTTAGTAAATATTCATTTCAGAGAAAAATGTTTCCCATAACAGTTATAGCCTATGAAAATATTGATCTTTTATATTCTATACAGTTTTTATCTAGAACCATTGCGTTTCGAGAAAAATGGGATAATGGTCCAATAAGTGAAAATTGCTTAGCTCCATTAGTTTCTATATTATCTACTTACGCACTTACGCACTGCGTACATGTGTTGTTTGGATGGTAATAGGAAAATTTTTGGTCGTTCTTGTTTGGGCTTTTTTGTTTAGGTTTTTGTTTTCTTCGGGTTGTTTGGGTTTGGTATTTCTCGTTGGGTTTATGTGGGCTGATGAATATTATCTATATGCTTGCTGTTACCGATCCGTTACTATAGATAAGTGGATAATATCGAACCTACTGAAGCTAAGCAATTTTCACTTATCGAACCACTATCCCATTTTTCTCGAAATGGAATGGTTTTAGCCAAAAATTGTATACAACATAAAATATCAATATTTTCATAGGCTACAACTTTTGCGGGAAATATTTTTCTCTAAAATGAATATTTACTAAAATAATACAGAAAAACTGTTTAAACATCAGTTTTCGCGAGGATTGACCTTGAAAATCAAAGTTGCGGTCATTTTCAATATGATATTCGTGATCAGCGAGTCAATATACACAGGTACACGAAATTTCAAATTAATCAGAGGTACGGGCTTTTCGAAACTTTATCCAACTCGACATATAATTCATGCAAATGCGAATATCTTCGAAATATTGCGAAAACTATTCGCAATTTAAAAAACCCATCCACTGAGTTATTCTCGACGCAAAATCCGACTGAAACTGTCCCGGCAGAAAGACAGGAAAGAAAAAAGTACCGATCACGCGATTTACGAATGTACGCGAGGATGCGTCACGAAACATTTCGTTGACGACTCCTCGCGAAATTTCCATGTGACGATGTCTCGAATTTTGGCAAAGCGTAGGTGCCACGGGTGACTCACAGCGAACGAAAAAAAAAATCGGTATCAACTACACGACAGCTCGATATTGATGAATTCCCCCCCTCCCGGAAATTGAGGCTCAATTTCAATCGAAGAAAAAATGCAAATATAAAAAAATCAAAACACACGTATGAGTTTGCGTCGCGAAGACCGGAAACTATCGAGTAAACTGTCCTCAGCCCGCGCAGCACAAGGGTCGATCGAAACGTCAAGCAAACGAGTTAAAGTTGGGGTGGAATAATTGCACGTATGCGCCAGCGCGAGGCTCCGTCAGCCCGAATTAAGTCGACGTGGCGAATGTACGTTAGCTTTTTCAACCTACCTGCTCTGGTTGCTTTTTTTTTGTTTTCGCTCATTTCACCGATTTCCGATAAGTCTACGGCACGCGAAAAGCGCGTTCTCAACACAATACGTACCTGCAACAAGAGAAAGAAAAGGAAAATTGTCATCGATAGTAGCTATTACGGCGTTGAAAAAAAAGGAGCCGTAAGGATAAAAGCAAGCGAATAAAAAAATGGTGTTGACGTTTGCATCGGTGGGATGCAACGAAATTTTTTTTTTTTCACGTTTTCCCAACTATTTTTTGGTCCACTTCGGCTGCAGAATTTACCGAAAGATTTTGAAGCATCCTTATAAGTATGAAGTTGAAGTTTGCATCGTTGGAGTGCAACGAAAATTCATTCTTTCAGTTGCTCATTTTTTTGGCCAATTTTGGCTGTGAAAATAAGTCGAATGTTTTTACGTATTCTTATTCAAGATTTTCGACCTCGATTTGCAAAAAAGGCTTTGAATAATGATCAAAATGAAAAAAATGGCCCATTTTTTGGCCAAATTTGGCTGTGAAAATCACTCGAATGTTTTTACGTATTCTTATTCAAGATTTTCGACCTCAATTGACAAAAACAGACTGAGTAATGATAAAAATTTAAAAAGACCTTCACCGTTGATATAAGGGCTCGGTAACCTGAACTTGGAAGAAAGGGTTCAGATGGTAATGAAAATAAAGACTAAAGAAAGAATAAAATTGCATTCCAACGATGCAAACTTCAACGCCACACTAAAATATGACGTTGGAGTACACATCGTGGGAATGCAACGAATTTTTAAAATCATTATTCAAAGCTTTTTTTGGAAATTCAGGTCATCAATTTCTAATAGCAATACGTAAAAACGTATCACATCCGACATGGGCCAAGCGAATGAGTATTTAAACGAACTCATTTTCGTCGCATTCCAACGATGCAAACTTCAACACCATAATAAAATATGACGTTAAAGTTTAGATCGTTGGAGTGCAACGAAATTTTTTATTTCCTTATTTTTATCATTATCCAAAGCTTTGTGAAGTGTAATTAAAAAAGTAATTTTAAGAGTAATTAAAAAGAACTAATATTACTTGCACTGCAACGACGCAAACTCCAACATCATAATAAAATTGCATGGACATTCGATAAAAATATTCGGCCGAAACGACCAACGCGTAAAAAAAGCCCACATTGGCAAGAAGTCTACGGTCGAAAAAATCTTTCGTTTCTTCGCGGATAATGGATCTGTAAAATAAATTGTACAATGCCCAAAGTTCGAATACACGCACATCACTTTTTTCCGTATCAAAGAAGTGAAGGTCGAAAAAAGCGACTGCTCGTATCGGGAGTCGTTTGTGTTTCTCTTTCCCAATCGTAATATTTTCGAGAAAAAGTACCACTCGTCCGTGCCAAACAAGTTACAATTACCGATGACCTGCAAGGCTCGGTTGAAAATTATGACGCTCTTGCGGTCGCGGGTGCCACAAGAGACATAACAAATGCAGCAACATTTGGACTCACGATGTTGACGTTTGCGTCATTGGAGTGCAACGAAAATTCATTTAAACTTTTTTATTGCCGCATTTTCATTATCATCCAAAAATGTTCCTTACACATTTGAAGATTTTTAATATGGATTCTAGAAAAGTTCGAGGCTTAAATTTGTCAAAATTGATTTTGAAGGCCTAAATTTTTCAAAATTGATTTTGCAGGCCTAAATCTCCCAAAGTCTAAATCTGCCAAAATTGATGTTAGAGGCCTAAATTTGCCGAAATTGATGTTGGAGACTTAAATTTGTCAAAATGGATTTCGGAGGCCTACATTTACCAAAATTGCTTTTGGAGGCCTAAATCTGCTAAAATTGACTTTGGCGGCCTAAACTTGACAAAATTCGTGAAGGAGGCCGAAATTTGCTAAAATTGATTCTGGAGGCCTAAATTTGCCAAAACTGATTAGGGAGGCCTAAATTTGCTAAAACTGATTTCGGAGGCCTAAATTTGCCAAAATTGACGATGAAGGCCTAAATTTGCTGAAATTGATTTTGAAGGACCAAAATTTGCCAAAATTGATTTTGGAAGCCTAAGTTTGTCAAAAATTGATTTTGGATACCTAAACCTGCTAAAACTGATTTTGGAGGCCTAAATTTGCTAAAATTGATTTCGGGATCCTGAATTTGCCAAAATTGATTTGGAAGGCCTGAATTGGTCAAAATTGACTTTGGAGTCCTAAATTTGCGAAAGTTGACGACGAAGGCCTAAAATGGCTAAAATTGATTTTGGAGTACAAACATTTGCCAAAATTGATTGTAGATACCTAAAATTTGCTAAAATCGATTTTGGAGGCCTAAATTTGTCAAAATTGATTTTGGAGGCGTAAATTTGCTAAAATTGATCTTGGAGGCCTAAATGTGCGAAAATTCATTAAGGAGGTCCAAAATTTGGCAAAATTGATTTTAGATACCTAAACATGCTAAAACTGATTTTGGAGGCCTAACTTTGCCAAAATTGATCTCGGAGGGTCTAGATCTGCCAAAATTCATGTTGAACTGCCAAAATTTGCTAAAATTGATCTCGGAGGGTCTAAATCTGCCAAAATTCATTTTGAACTGCCTAAATTTGCTAAAACTGATCTTGGAGGGCCTTAATCTGTCAGAATTTACTTTGAACGGCCAAAATTAGCCAAAATTGATTTCAGATACCTAAATAAGCTTAAACTGATTTTGGGGGCCTAAATTTGCCGAAATTCATTATGGAAGCCTAAATTTGCCAAAATTGATTTTTTACCCCTGAATTTGCCATGAAAAAATTGTAATTTTGAAGACCTGAATTATCCGAAAAGATTCGAAAAAGTGACAGACAGACGGTCGCAACGATACCCGAGAGAGCTTTAGCGCCGGAAGTCCCACAAAGACAGCAACGAAAAAATAAAAAATTGTCGTACGTCGTCAGGCACGAAGACGGAGATCATGCGGGGATGCTTCTTCTTCTTGCGCGCCATCAGCTCGGCTCTTGGTCGAACCGCGCGCGCGCGAGCCGATTCGACGATGACGATACGCGTCCACAATACGAGCAAGGTGCGCGCAAAAATAAATTTGAGGAAAAAGAAGAAAGAAAAAAAAAACGAAGTAGAAAAGTGGGAGCTGTATATATGAAGAAGGCGCGCGAGCGTTGCAACGATGAGGCAAATAGAGACCTAACCTGATTGTCGAGGAAGAAACGCGAACACGCGCGGAGCCGAACGCACGAACGTTCAACGACGAAGTTTTGACCGACTGATAAAAGCCGCGAGTGTTCGAGTCCGATGGAGGTTATATCAAAGGAACGAGAACGGTTTAGGGATATGTGTACCGCGATTTGTGCTCGACGTATGATGTGTTCGGTTCCTTGGAGCGGACGCGCGGGGTGCCTTCGGGGTGTCATCCGGGAGGTCGACTTTTTTGCATTCGTTAAATATTCTTATTTATGATAATTTATGGTACCATCGATAAAAGCGACTTCCTATACGTGGCGCGCGTAACGGAGGTCAATCGAATCCGAACGATCGGGGGACTATATTGAGATGTGTCTATACATATATTTATATATATATGTGTGAACGTACACACGTATACAGTAGCGTCCAAAAGTTCGCATCGCTTTTCGATTTTTCGATCGGCTCAAAAATTTATGTATCTCGGCGGAAAAAAAAAAATTTAGCCAAACGGGCCAGGCGGCATTCGGAGGAAAAAAATAAGCAGTTTTAATTTGTTTTTTATTTGATTTATTGAACTTCTCGATGACGCTGGAGCTCGCGTCGTTGGAAAGCAACGATATTTTTGGTCTCCATTTTTTTCTTTATTTTCATTGTTATCGAAAGGCGTTTTGTAAATTTAGGTCGCGAGTTTCCAATAAAGATGCGTAAGAACGTTTGAGCGGATTTCGTACGGAATTTAAAAAATATTGTTTTGTTCAAAAGTTGTAGGTATTTGAACTTAAGAAATGAATTTTCAGTGAAAAATTTCGTATAAAACTGCTCATAAAATGAAAAGTTTTCGATTAATCAGAAATTCCGCACGTAAATACTTCTCTGCGAAATGCAATTAGGAACATGACTTTTTTATTTGATCCAAATCGAGTGAAAATTGTTGAAGTTACTTGTCACGCCGATTGGAAAAAAAGCTGTTTCGAGAAAAACGCGTCTAAAGGGCTCAGGTACTCTACGGCCGTGCCAACGGTGGGCTTTCGTTATACGCTCAAAGTCGGTGAAAAAAAAATTTCCTCGCTGTAAATCGTAACTTATTCTTATGATGATAAAGCACCGTTTTAGCGAAAAAAAAATCGAGCGAAAATACCCCTTAAAAAGAGTTAATTTCCGTTGCATTCCAATGATGCAAATTTCAACGTCATACTTTTCGTGCACGTATACAAAATTCAGAAAAACGAATTTTTTTTATCGCTCGAGTTCCTTTTTTCTGCTTTTCGCTATGGAAATCCATCAACGCTTTTTTTTACAATGATTCTTTACGTCGCAATCGAAATCGGCGCAAACAAATTGGCTGTTGCACAACAAATATAAGGAAATAAAAAACGATCTTGAAGTTTGCCTCGTTGGAACGCAACGAAAGCGGGTTTTTTAAATATTTTTGTTTTCTTATTTTCATTATTCAACAAAATCATTTTTTGCACATTTAAATTCTAGATCACTAAGTAAGCAACTTAAAAAATAATTGAAGGACATAATTAACATAATGTTGTATTATAATTGAATTGTAATTGAATATTGTATTATGATTGTAGATAATTGAAAAACAATCATTTCCATTGCATCTGAACGATGCAAATTTCAGCACCGAAAATTCTAACAGCGGGTCAAAAAAAAAGTACGGAGAAGTAACTCTGCTCAAAAGAGTCAAATCGAGAACTCCTCCCACCTCTCCCCCCACCACAGCCCAATGACGACATTTCTCTACAGATGTACATCTGTGATCGATGAATGAAGCATGCGCCTGCCCGAATCTGCACGCGTTATGTCACCGAACGATCCGTATCGTTGATACGAAACTTCTTTTTCGAGATGGTTTTTTTTCAGATTCAAAGTGAATCGATTCGATCGCGATCGCCGCACGAGCGAGATGCGAGAGTCGAGTGAGATCGACGATCCTGTCACTTTTTTCCCCATTGCTAACTGAATACAGCGTACATCCGTCGAGCTGTCCATATGAGAAGAGAAGCTCTGTACAATCAACTACTATGACGAGAATAGGCATGGAAAATTGGCACGAGGTTGTGATTGCATGGTGGATATATATATATGTGGATAATCCGGTCACTGTCGATAGGTTATAATGATATATTTTCGATGTCAAAATATTAAAAATAAAATATTGAACATGTATATATATATATATATATATATATATATATATATATATATATATATATATATATATATACATGTCCAATATTTTATTTTTAATATTTTGATATATAAAATATATTATTATAACCTATCGACAGTGGCAGGATTATATATATATATATATATATATATATATATATATATATTATACCTGTCCTTAAGAAGGGCAAAATCGAATTTTAATGGTCTTACCCCCCAAATTGGTTCGAAATAATTTTTAAAAAATGTCAGAATTAAAAAAAAAATTTCCCTCCATGCTTACCCACCGCTAGGAAGCCTTACTTTTTCCCATAAGAAAAGCATTGATTTTTCGTGATTTTTAATCTTTTTTTTTACCGTTGCCCTAATTATCAGCTAAAAAATCGTAAATTCTCAGAAAATGTTGACAGTAATGTTACCTTTTTGTCGGATTTTTTGGAATTCGATACAAGCATTTTTGGGCTAGATCAATCACATCTCTATTCTCTGTATGTTGCGAAGATCGCGGAAAAAAGTCGAAAGACGTGATTTGGAGAGTTAAATATCGAAAGAATTCAATCGGAGTAGTCTTAAAACATACGGAATTCTTTGTACAAAATAATTAATCACGTAAAAAAAATTCAAGGCCACCCCCTGCAGCCAAATCGATTATGCCATATGATTTAAAATTTTTCTGTTTTTCCTGCTTCACTTGCTGTTCGAGCACGTCGTACCCCCACAAAAACCAATTTCAAGAACCCGGCATCGCGTACACATTGTGATTGTTTGTCCTGAATGTTTATTCGTATTATGTTTTGGAAATCAATTATAGTAATGAGAAAAAGTGCATCAAGGTTTTCGATCATAAGTTAACGAGAGTTGGATGAAATTATCCAAAATAAACTATTTGAGATTTTAACTTCTATATTTAGACCTCTGAAACATATTTTTCGCCTTTTTTTCTATTTTCAGCGATTTCCGAGAATTTATCATCTTAAGCGAAAAGTTTCCTATTTTTTTTCAACCTCTGCCATGTTATTCCTCCTATTTTTAGCTCTCAAAACGACGTTCTTCGACTTTTTTTTGCTTTTTTCCGCGTTTTTCGCAACATACAGACAACAAAGATATGATTTATCTAGCCCAAAAATGCTTTTATCGAATTGCATAAAATCCGACAAAAAGGTAACATTACTGTCAACATTTTCTGAAAATGTACAATTTTTAGCAGATAATTAGGGTAACGGTAAAAAAAAAGATTAAAAATCACGAAAAATCAATGCTTTTCTTATGGGAAAAAGTAAGGCTTCCTAGCGGTGGGTAAATATGGAGGGAAATTGTTTATAAAATTCTGACATTAAAAAAAAATTATTTCGAACGAATTTTGGGGGTAAGTCTATATATATATATAAATATATATATATATATATATATATACAGGGTGTATCTTAACTACTAGTTTTCCGTTCGTGAGCATATATGGTATCTCTTTCCAAGCAAAACGCTTTTTTTTAATGTCCTTTGACCCGGTTTTTTTTATCAAAACTTGGTTGTTTGTTTTTATCTAGAAGAGTAATCTTTTTAACCTTGAATGTTAAAGACACTAACTGATAAAAGACCTTATGCAGATGTTTATACAAACCGACTCGAAAATCTGACATTGGTAGCCTGCGGTGTAAGAAAAATGTACTACGCATATCGTGACAATTACTTTCAAAAGTTGCTCAGTTATTGTCGATTCGTATCACTTGTAGAAATGCAATGCGAAAAACCAAAAAAAGATGATTATCAAAAAAAAAAAAATAACACGAAGCTGAAAATCTCGAAAACGGTGGGACTTTTACTAAACTGAAATTCCAGGATATAGTAGGACATGATCTGACCTGTCGACAGGTGCAGAATTAACCATCCATTGCATGGCACTCGGTATGTATAATGCCAACAGTTAATCGAAACTTGGACAACGTAGTTATCGTCCAATCTTCGTTGTTGTCACTGAATCTTTCAGTACGACCCACAAAGTTGACGAACAAAATCTCGAGAACTGCGTTTTTTCGTTTAAGAGGTTAGGCTACAGTAAAAATGACGAACTCTCGTTCGTCGCTTGAGGCGACTTAAATTAAAGAGGAAGGTACAATATATGGTGCAGGAATCGCGGATTGTAAGTTACCTTATGATTGCAATGATAGAACTGCTAGTAAAACTTCAAACGTGTTTTTCCCGAAATTGTGTTTTTATAAATGGTGTACACGATTTTTTCGACATTTATCGAACGGATTGACTTGAAATTTAGTACACTTATGCAGTAAGTAAGTAAGTAAGTAAGTAAGTAAGTAAGTAAGTAAGTAAGTAAGCAAGCAAGCAAGCAAGCAAGCAAGCAAGCAAGCAAGCAAGCAAGCAAGCAAGCAAGCAAGTAAGTAAGTAAGTAAGTAAGTAAGTAAGTAAGTAATAGTAAAGTAAGTAATAGTAACTCAATAGTAACGTAATATAAGGATTTCCCAATTGGCGCGGGTAGATGTTGGCGACCTGTGACGGCCATGTTGTGTTGGTGGCGTCTGTCTAATCTGTTGTTTATTATTCAGTCGGATGTCATTTTTGTTCCGAAATTTTTTTTAAAATCAAACTTTTTTTTCGAAGATTGAAACACAACAACAAAAAATCGTAGCCAAAATGATCTATTTTAACAAAAAAAAACGTTTTTTTTCAGATCAACCGGGCGACCAAAATCAAGTACACCGTTAAGTCCCTCACTTTTAAAGGTCCTTCACCAGATCATTTACAACTTCTTTGATTAATAATATCTTCAGATGAAATTTGGTACACAACTTTGTTAATACTATAACAAATAGATGTGCAAACAATTTTTCCATCTTACTTATTCCTTCAAAATTATATTTTTGCAATAACGCCGATCTTTTATGACGTTGAAGTTTGCATCGTTGAAGTGCAACGAAAGTCTTTCAAATTGCTCCAATATTTTTGGCCAACTTTGGCTGGGAAAGAACGATAAAAATACAGAAATAAAAAATTAAGAACAAAAACATCGTTGCATTTCAACGATGCAAACATGAACGTCATGATTTTTGGGTCGACAGAGTAGCCTAACCCCTTAACTTATTCCTCCACTTTGCAAATTGTTTACGGCACGTAAGACGCGATTTACGAGAGGCAGCAGTGACGACAAGGATGAGCAATGTTTTATGACGATTTTTTATCAGTGTATGCGTAACGATCGATTAGCATATAGTATATTGCCAATTCTTCCCCTCGACTCTTTCAATCAACTCTTTCCCGCGCAAACAGCACGATATTCTACGCCATTGAAGTTTGCATCGTTTCCAACGAAAAATCTCAATTTTTTCATTTTTTAATTCCTACAATTATCGAAAATCTTTTTTTTTACACATTTAGGTCACACATCCCTAATATACGGAAAAAAGTATGAATCATTTTTACGGAGCTAAAGGCACAAAAAAAAAATTGAGCATTACGAATAAAAAAAACATTACCGTTGCGTTCCAACGAAGCAAACTCAAGACCATCATATTCGTTGGTAAGAAATAATAATCTTCTTTGGTAGGGTTGGAAATAACTTTTTTTCTATGCACGATAAGTAGGTACATGTGACAAATACTGTATTGTAAGCGCAAGCATATACGTACATGTGCATGCCCAGTCGAAACTCGATACAAGGAACCTCGACATAAGAAAGATTTGTCCATTCCCTTCCGATAGACACCCGAAACCTTGATACAACGACGTAATCAAATTCAATATGCTCTAATTGCTGATTACTTGTAAAAAATGCTCTAATTTAAACCTTTCTTTCTTTAAAAAATATCCCCATATTTATTATACCAATATATATATTTTTAAAGAACATTTTAAGGAGCATGACTTCGGTATAACGAATCCTCAATATAACGAACTTCCCTTGAGATTCGTTATACCGAGGTTCGATTGTATATATATATATATACAGATCCATTATTCCGGATAAAATGAAGCCTGCAGCTCAACATTTAATCAGCATTGACCCGGGAGTATTTTTTTTTCATGCCGATTAAATAAATCCGCGTATATGTATAAGGGTCGACGACGTCGAAGTTCGCATCGTTGGGATGTAACGAAAATTCATTATTATTTTTTTTATTGCCTCATTTTCGTTATCATCCAAACAATTTCCTCACGCATTGAGGCTGGAGATCTCTAATAAGTATCCCGAAAAAAGTTTGAGAAGTCTTTTCACTTTAGACGCTAAAAAAGGCTATTTTCATGAATTTTTGGTAGGTCTATATTATAGATTTTGATATTAAAGTTGTTACACTTAACAAATCAAGTTTCGAAATACATTTTAAAGAATCATTTATTGAAGTCACTATTTATAGATGAAAATGGCAGTTGAAAAAATGTTCTAAAAAAATGGTAGGTCTGTGCTGTTGATGAAATCTCGGAGATGGAGCATCCGAAACAACAAAAATCGAACGGCTTTAGTTTCAGTATGTTAATGTCTATAGCGCATATCATACGACTTTTGATATATGCAAAAATAACAAAATGGCGGACATTTTTCGAAAAACAAAAAAAGTGTTTTTTTTTCACCGTTTTCGGCAAAAAAATAGTAAATATCAAAATCTAAAAAATCGTTGATATGCGCCATAGCCATAGTTGTAAAGAATATGTGGTCAAAATTTCATAACGAGCGGTTAAGTGATTTCGAATATTTTATCAACAAGCCGTTGAAAAACGTTGTTTCGAGAAAAACGCGTTTAAGGGGATACATACAGTTAAAGATTTCGAAAAATCGATTCTTTTAAACTTTATTTTCGTAATGTACATACATTTAGGTACACACGCAGAAAATGTCTTGTCAGTCCGGCGAATATTCTCGAAGTTACACGCACAGTTGTAATGACGCGCCAAGTCTATATGTAAAGTGCTTTTGAAACTTTAAACGCGTTTTCCTCAAAACTGTGTTTTTAAAGTCAGTGAGCAAGATTTCTCGGAAACGGCTGAACCGATCAGTCTCAAATTTTAACACAATCTTTTTAAGTACATTTTTTAGTACTTAATCGAAGGTTTTTTCTCACCGATAAATATTTTCCATTGTATAAACAATTTAAGGCCTAAAATTTTGTCAAAAATCGATTCTTGTTTTGAGAAGCCGGCATTTTGTCAAAAAATTATTATTTTGCTTATTGCTTGGATCAATTAAAAGATAATCCATTATATTAACGAAATGTTTTTGGTTTTTTTCATTTTAGATGATCCAATCTAGAGATATCGTGCTCACCGCAAGACGCCTTTTTTCAGAGGTGCTCCCGGAGATCAGCTATAGCAGCTTTCAAAATAAATATTTTTACAAATAAAAAATGTTAAAATACAGTTAAAAGTTACCATAATATATGTACAAATTTTTACGTCAATAGATTTAAAGGTCTTCTCAAGAAAAATTCTTGAAAAATCGATCTTTTTGGGCCTCCTTACTGTATACAACCCCTCAAAGTTTGAGCGTAGCCGATAGACGTGCTCAGGTAGTAAAGTAAAGGTCACACAAAAATACAGTTAGACTCCTCCGATCTTCATAAAATTTTAGTATGATACTTTTGGATATGTATACTTTCGAAAAATGTTACAAAAAACATCGATTTTTTGAATATTCGAAAGTGAGAAGAGGCCTCAAGTGATTTTTGAGGCCTGCATTTACCCAAAAAATGGACCTTGGCACTTTCGTTGCGTTCGAACGATGCAAACTTCAATATCACGAGGATTGTCTTTATTTGGGCGATGTTTCAGAGTTTTCGATCCGCTTATCGAGAATACGATGAAACTGCGCAAAAATAATACGTGCAACGTTTGAGTTTATTTTGAAACACGTGCCACCGAGCGATGAATTTAAAAAAAGCTGTTTCGAGAAGTTTCGAGTAGTCGGCCATTTTGTAAATCGAAAAAAAAAAAATTTCTAACAGCTTGATATTCATACTAAATAGATGTGTAATTAATTTTATGAGTGAATCACTTTTTCATATGAAGAAATATTGTTAAATTCGCACATGATTTTTTACCCGTTACTGTGGCCTAACCCCTTAAATGTTAAAATTTGTTTGGCCTCTCTAGACTGTCAAGTTCACTCAAACGTTTTTACGAATTCGTATTAGAGGTTCACGACCTCAATTTGCGAAGAAAAGGCTTTGAATAATGATTTTGAAAAAACGATAAATGAAAAATGATCGGAACATTTTTTTTTTCATCCGTCTTATCACATTTTCGACAAAAAACTAACACAACCTTCGCGATAGCCTAGTGCAGGGTTTTCCTCAATAAAAATCACATGGCATAAACGGTTCGTCCATATAATGAAAGTGACAAAGACAAATCACTTTTTTTTTTCCCAAGGGTAATGGGGGCCGCTTACCTTGGGCACTTTGCATTACTCGAGAATCTTGGTGCGCCCGAGACTCGTCGAGGCACATCTCGTTATTCTATTCTTTTTACGGATCGATCTTAGACGCCCTTCACTGAATACGCCATAGACTTGTTCCAACACCGATCGACCGAACGCATTATCGATGGCCATTGGATTGCCAGAGACATTGAACATAATTATGCTCATGAAGTTTGCACCATTGGAATGCAACGAAAATGCTTTTTTATTATTTTATTTATTTTTTTTCATTGCTATATAAACCCCTTTTTTAAATTTAGGTCGTGGAATCCTAATAAGGATCTGCAAAAATGTTGCCGTGATTTTATTTAGCCTAAATGGCCCATTTACAACCATTTTCGAGCTATTATTATTCTTATTATTATTAATATGTTTCGAAATGAGGATCTGACAATTTAAAAAATTAACCCTTTGACGAGATCGTGACCAATAACCAGTAGCTAGTAATACCAGTATATATATATATATATATATATATATATATATATATATACACTCAATTCATTTCATATCTTGTCTCGCCAAGTAATTGATAAGAGACCGATAAGCCGCGGAGAAATCGATGTGCCGTGGCGACAGAAAAAAAAATGTGTACTATATAGATTGCAACAATATATTTTTCGATTAAATGTAAACTTTTTTTTATAAACAACTTACTGCTTATTTTTTGTGCAAAAAATCGATTTATTTCCTTCAAAGTGCGCCATTTTTGTCAAAATTTGATTAAAAAAAATCCTTACGTAGTCCAATAGCTAATATATAGATTATATTTCTTTTTGGTTTCTGTTCCAGATCTTATACTTTACGAGAAAACGTTTTTCGAGTCGTGAGTTTCGGTAAAAATACATTTTTTTCCAGACACTATTTCTGTAGTCAATGATCCTTATTTTATGGACCAAAATTTATTTTTTGAGAAAAACAAAAATCAACTGCCCAAATATTCGTTCAAAGTGGGAGGTGCGTTAAAGAATATGGAATTGCACAAAAAAGATCATGGAGTCAAAACGAACAAGTGTGCAGTCGAAGAGTTAAGTATCCATGGTTTACAAAATTGAAAGTGCAAAAGGCAATTCGACGGATAATGACAAAGCAGAAGGTGCGCCTGAAAGGCCAATAACATATGTTCACGATAAAAATAAAATCCAAGAATTGTCAAAGTGAAATATCAGAGATATTGGGTATCAAAGTCGTTACTTAAGGGGCTATACCAGGGTGAACGCTGAAAATTTTGGTGATTTTCGGGAATTTTTTGGAAAAAAAGTACTCAATTAAATGTTTCGAATAATTAAGAATATATTCGGCTATATTTGACCTATATTACATAATTTTTTCATAGAAGAATATTGAAATGCAGGCGACTTATGCGGTGCCTTCGGAGGCGCCAAAAATAAAAGTTCCTCCACTGCTGACATGATTTCGGCCGATTGAGTAGCCGAAACCGGAAAAGGAAAAAATGTCGTTAAACTGGAAGGCATTTTCTGTACAATGACGTAGGATTTTTCAAAAATATCAAAATCTGCCAAAATGCCAATGAAAAATGCAAAAAAATCGATTTTTTCAAAGTGTCACACTGGTATAGCCCCTTAAGGCAATCGGACATTTCATACCTAAGGACCTAATAAATAGAAGAAAGGAATAATTATACAATTATATAAACTAATTATTATAAATTGATTATAGAATTGTATAATTATATAAAATAATTATTATAAATTGATTATAGAAATATATAATTATATAATTATATAATTATAGACAGGGATAATTATATAATTATATGTCCGTGCTTATGGTCAGTGAGAATGAGATATCCAAATTAAGAACATCGTACGGGCAACCGAAATATGGCGTTGAAGTTACGACGTTCAAGTTTGCATCGTTGGAATGCCACGATTTATTCTGTTCATGTTCCATTTCTTTATTTTCATTATTATCCAAAGACTTTTTTGCAAACTAAGGTCGTGAATCCGTAATAAGAATACGTAAAACCGTTTCAGTCATTTTTATAGCATGAAGGGGTAAAGAAAATTTGGCCATTTAAAAAGAATGAATATTTGTTGCATTGCAACGATAAAACTTCAACAAAATATTACTTTTATTATCATAGAACACATTTTGGCGACGGTGTTGAGGTGCGCGTCGTTGGACTGCAATGAAAGTTCTTCTCGATTACCCCATTTCTGCATTTTTATTATCCAAAATCTTTTTTTCTGCTGTCAATTATACATCTTTGATAAGGATCTTCAAAAATGTTTTAATGATTTTCGTAGGCTAAATGTGCCAAAAAACGGCAATGAGAAAAAAAAATACTTTCGTTGCATTCCAGCGATGCAGGCGTCAATGCAATTTTGTTTTTCGTAGATTTGCATAGTAGATAGAAAGATAAGTATGTTAAAAAATTATTGCGGGCTTTTTGTAAGCGACGTGTGAAAATGACTCCGAAATCTTCATTTTCATTTCGTTTTATCGATGCAAGCTTCAACTTCATACGGAAGCTGCATAAATTTTACCGCTTTTTGGTGGTGCTGAGGTTTGCATCGATGGAATCCAACGAAAATTCACGTTCGTATCTTCATCTCTTTCACTTTTCTTTCACTATAACGAATATTTTTTGCTGATATTTTTTTGACAACGCAAAATCGTATAAACTGAAAGTACGTTCGATCAAGTTGTCCGAATAGCTGTGCACTCGAATGTATGGCCGATAGATAATCGACGACGACAAAGTGCTAAATTTGGAATCTATGCACGGAGAGAATTTTTAAGTAATTTTTACTGTGAAATCACAGTAACTCGGTGACAAATGTGCAATTCTTCAGGTTTTTAGGAAATAAATTATAAATTTTCATGGAAATGAATCAAAATTTACTTTTGCGTAACAGAAATTTAAAATATTTTCCAGAATTTTTACTGAAATTAATAGTAAAATTTCCTGAAACGTAAAGATTACGACAATAAGTTAAAAAAGTGCTAATATAAATGAAATTTTTCAGTGGAACATTGAGAAATTTGCGTATTTTCCATAAAAATTTAAAAAAGGAAGCCGAAATTTTCCGTGCGTCCACCGGAATTTTACGTCCTTTATAGTAAAATCAGTTAGGGCTAGGTCGCCTGACCGTACGCGTGAGCTCTGTGTGCGAGCGTGAGTATACGTGAACGCAAGCTGTGAGAGTGCGGTTGTGTATGACGCAATATGACGAGCACGAACGACGCCGACCCGCGTTGCTTAGCAACAGCGGTACCGCGCATGCGCATTATAGTACGAAGCATGGGCCAAGAAAGCCTCTTGGTCTCGTGCAGTCTAACGTGTTCTACGCAGTTCTACGCAAGAAAACAAAGAAACGTGAAAAGAAACTTCGACAAAGGACGTCTACAATGGTACGGAAAGACGATATGCTAAAATAAGTAGCAATCAAGAACACAAATGTTCAGAAATACAGTATATAGAGTATTTATTTAATCATAGGGAATTAATTTTTCGCTAGGGATTTTAGAAATTTCAAGTTTGTCCAGGTTATTTTTACTGTAGAAACTTGGAATTTTTGAGGCAGCCCATTGTTAAGATTCTACATGAGAATGTGTCAGAATTTTTACTGAAAGAAATGCAAAAAATTATGCTACTTGCTTAAATTTTTACATGAATGAAAGCAAAATATTAAAAGCTAGTGTCAATTTTTGACTATGTGCACATTTGTCACTGGTTTCAAATTTTTAATGTAATTTTTACGGAGATTTCACTGTAAAAATACTTAAAAATTCTCTCCGTGTGCGTACGCGAAAGGCTACGACGCGGAAAAGTTGCGGCAACGTACGAATATATAGAACTGTAGAGGCCTCGTGGAGCGCCCGCACGTGTCGTACTTTTATCGCAACGCATTGCCAAGTGCCAAGAAATGTGTGTGTCGTGTAACAATCAAAAAATAAATAGATTTTACAATTTTCGCTAATTATCCCGCACGTCATTGGTCACCAACGCGGCATCACGTGCGTTTTCATTGCGGACACGCGCAATGTCGTGGACGAGAAAATTCGGCACACTCGCTCATACAGCCTTATGAGGAGCGAGTCCTACTAATTTGTCTACTAGCCCTTCCGGGGGGTGGAACAAGTGTTCCGCACAAAACCTTCATGTTTGTACCATATCAAAATAAAAATATTCGTACTTTTCGAATAAACAACACGTTTTGTTAATAAATAAAAATGTCAGTTTATTCTGAAACACCCTTCAGTACTCGACTCCCTCGACTGTGTGGTATTTCAATTCAATTTAATGTAACGGTATACCATTCCCAAGGGTGGCCACAACTAAGGGGTCTTTTCACTTCAGACGCTAAAGAGGCTATTTTCGTGAATTTTTTGATAGGTTTAACCCTTGGCAGTCACACCTCCACATTGTGACGTAATAGTCATTGGGGGTGTAATCAACCCTACTCACGTAGGAGAGTTACGAATAATTGAAAAATTGAAGAAAAAAAATACTACAATGCATTTTCAACCCTTGTGTGTAAGACCGTGCCGATTATTTTCAAGTCGTGTAATTTTTAATATAAACAAATGTCGCAGTTATGCCCTAGCATCTCCCTCATCTACGGATATTTTGGTGATACCCATTGTGAGCGATTCCGATTGGCTTCAACCGATAGAACTATTGACAGAATAGGTTTAGGATGGATAACTCTCGAAATTTGAACTTTGGCATGGTCCAATTTACGAAATTCGATGAGTTGCGATGATTCATTTTTCGAAGTTAGCATATCATTTTTTCAAAATGCGCTTTCGATAGTAAAACCGACAGAACTATTATCGAAACTTATCGAGAACTGTAGGACTATTCGGGATGTATGGATGTTGAGTCCCTATGAAACATGTCAATGTTAATTGTTCAATGAATAGCTTCTTAATCGTCATGAAATTTTTACACGACCTCCTGAATACTTCATGTAAAAAGATACCAAATTTTCCGAATTCTATCATCATTACTTCAAACTCCTTGAGGGTTGAAATAAAAAATGATCAGAAAATTCTGAAAATTTGGTATGTTTTTGTATGAAGTATTTAAGAGGTCGTGTTAAAACTTCACGACGATTAGGAAGCTCGTTATTAAAAAATTAACATTTTGTTAAGAACAATTTTTAAAAGAAATAAAAAAAAATGTATCAATAAACTTCGTTTTGTTTCCGTTGCTTTCAGTATATTGTAGATATTACAAAATTGAGAGGTCAGAAAAAAAAACTTATTGCAAAGTTACATCAGTTTCCATAAGACAACATTTAATTTGTGAATGTTAATTGTTCAATAACGAGCTTCCTAATTGTCGTGAAATTTTTACACGACCTCTGAAATACTTCATACAAAAACATACGAAATTTTCAGAATTTTATCATCATTTGCGATTTGGGACTCTTAATACGGAGTTCATTGGTGAGATGCTAGCATTTGCGATGCTAACTTCACACACGTCTCTAAAATTCTTCCCCTTGGGAGCTTTTGCGTTCTTATTGGGGGGTCGGACTGTACCTGTTTTATTTCGCTAGATAAACAAAATATGAAAAGTTCAGCGCTTTTGATCACTCGACCATTGAACTCGGATCGACCGTCTCCTTGTACTTCGCCAGAGGTCTCAGTGGCAGCCAAAAGTGGCAATCTGCCAACGAGAAAACGAGCGTGTAGGCGAAACGCGTAGAGCTGTCAAACTGATAGCTCACACGTGCCGCGCTTGTTCCTCGGACGCCACATTATCGTGCCTTTCTACCCGTCAGGAATCAGGAACAAGGGATGACGTTGAAGTTTGCATCGTTGAAATCCAACGAATATTAATTCTCTTTAATTACTCAATTATTTTTTCGGCAAGACGTAAAAAGCCCTGAAACGTTTTTACGTATTGTTATTAGAAACTTACGGTCCGAATTTCCAAAAAAAAAAACACGTTTTCGAGAATGAAAAGTAAACAATGAAAAAAAAAATATCGTCGCAATGCAACGCATTGCACTTTAGACGCAAAAAAATACTATTTTCATGAATTTTTTGATAGGTTTATATTATAGATATTGATATAAAAGTTCTTACACTTAATAAATACACTTTTGAAATACATAAAAAAGATTTTTCAATGTATTTATGTAACCCAAAATAAATTTAAACGGTTTTTTTTCTCGAAACGTTTTTCGACGGCTTGTTGATAACATTTTCGAAACTACTGAACCGATCCATATGAAATTTCGAATACATATTCTTTACAACTATAGCTATAGCGCATATCAAGGATTTTTAAAAATTTAGATATTTACTAATTTTTTTCCCAAAACCGGTGCAAAAACACGTTTTTTTGTTTTTTGTTTTCGAAAAAAGTCCGTCTATTTGTTATTTTTGCATATATCAACAATCGTATGATACGCGCTATGGCCATTAACATACTGAATCTAAAACCGTTCGATTTTTTTGTTTCGAATGATCCATCTCCGAGATTTCATCAACAGCGCAGACCTACCATTTTTTTAGGACATTTTTTTAACTACCATTTCCGTCTATAAATAGTGACTTAAATATATGAATAACTTTATTTTACGTATTTCGAAAGTGTATTTATTAAGTGTACCAACTTCTAAATCAATATTTATAATATTAATCTATCAAAAAAATTCATGGAAGTAGCCTTTTTTTAGAGTTTGAAGAGAGAACACCCCATAACAAAGGTAGCCATTAAAAGTGCATCTGTGTACGTGCCTTATATGCATTTACACACATTACCGACGACAACTATGAATGTACTTTTTGAGTTTGCCATGGAGACGGGAAATTGAATACTTTGACCAAAAAATGGCGCGAGCGAAAGTTCTTTTCGAAATTTTTTCATATACTCCGCGAAGATGTTCCATGCACCATGCAAATCCCGAAATAAAACGAGCATGCTCTGCTCGCTTTGCAGCCAATCGTGCACGCGAAAGGGGGCAAGGTCACTGACGATTGTGAACTCAAGAGACCCCCTCGATGTCTGCAGAAAGAGAGGGACAGAGAGAGAGAGAGCCACGATCTGCAATGCCAAAACCTCCAGGCACGCAAAAAACGCACGAGCCCAGCTTTTTTTGTGCCAAAGGATCCAGATGCTCACGTCGAGAAGGAGCAGCAAGGAAATTTATTCTCAAGATTTTCGTATTACTGTATATTTAATTGTTAAGGCAAAAGCCATTTATTACAAACAAACAAAAAGAAGGTAGAAAATAATTTCATGCAATTATGAGGTTTGTTTGGGTCATACCCGAACAAACCCAAACAAACCTAAACGAACCTAAACAAACCTACACAAACCTAAACAACCCTAAACAAACCTAAACAGCCCTAAACAAACCTGAACAGCCTTAAACAAACCTAAACAAACCTAAACAACCCTAAAGAAAACTAAACAAACCTAAACAAACCTAAACAAGACCAAACAAACTCAAGCAAGGTCAAACAAGCCCAAACCCAAACAAGACCAAACCCAAGCAAGCCCAAACGTGTTTGACACGTAAAACGACGACTTGAATCGATCAAAAATGATTTCGGATAACAATAAAAATGGAGAAAGAAGAACATAAACAAGAACTTTCGTTGCACTCCAAGGATGCAAACAAAATATCGCTCATCCACTAAAAAAGCTGTCAAAAACAATAAATGCTATTTTGGGAAAGACGCATTTTGATTTTCTTTTTCACTATCGTGAGGCCACTGTTACGTTAAGTATTATCTAAAGTAGCCTGCAATGATTTAATTTATTATGTAATTTATGAACCTTTTTGTCCTTTTTTTTTTAACTCTACGGCATACTCGTGTCAAAACAGCATCTTTGTGTTATGACAGTTTTTTTAAGTGGATAAGCGATATGTAAGAGTCCTCGGGATGATTTGGAGCCATTGGCTACTCGAGACTGAAAACCCCGTGAACGTTCACCACTGAAACCCCATACTCAGGGTTAATACGCATCATTGACTCTGAAATTGCCTGACTTTTTTAAGTCTTCAATACAGGTGTTGCAAAAATTCGAGGTTTTGAAAGTGACCCAGATTAGGGTGAAATAAAGAACGGAGTGTCTCTCCGTCTGGTTATCGGATGAATACGCGTATGTTAGTGGTCCGGATAGCGGCTCATGTCACGCCGTATTTCCAGTAGGTGTACATATATTGTGATTCGTGTAAGCTAGTATCTGGACGAATAACATAAATGCATACATACATATACAAACATACACACATATATATATGTGCACACACACACGCACGCACGCACGCACGCACGCACACACACACACACACATATAATTGTCCGGATAGAATATGTTAAATTGTTAACCAAACTATCCGGAAGAATAATTTACACCTAGTCATCCGAAGAAAATCTTTATAATTTGGTTTGGGTTTGGGTTGGTTATTTGTGTTTGGCTTTGTTCGGTTTAGGTAGGTTGGTTTTGTTTGAGTTTTGGATTTTTTTGGGGTTTCTGTTGTTTGGGTGTGTTCGGTTTGGGGTGGTTGGTTTTGTTTGGGTTCGGGTTTTTTTGGGTCTGGGTTTATTTATTGGAGTGCTTTGTTTGCGTTTGTTATTTTGGGTTTATACGCATGAGTGTGAGTTTGTTTCCTGGGTTGATTTTTTTGGATTTGTGTGCTTGGGATTGTTTTTTTTTGGGCCCTTGACTGGTTACTTGTATTTGGGTTTGTTTGTTTGGGTTGCTTTGTTTGGGTGTGTTTGTTTGGTTTTATTTGGGTTCGGATTTTTTGGGGTTTGTTTATTTGGGTTTGGGTTAATTTTTTTGGATGTTTTTTTGCGCTTGCTATTTCGGGTTTGGGTTTGTTTTTTGGGTTAATTTGTTGCGTTGGTTCGTTAGTTGTGTTTCGGTTTGGATAGGTTTGTTTGGGTTTGGGTTGCTTTTATTGGGTTTCTGTGTTTGGGATTGTTTTTTTTTTGGGGCGTTGGTTGGTTAGTTGTATTTGGGTTTGTTTGCGTTTGGGTTGCTTTGTTTGGGCGTGTTTGTTTCGTTTTATTTGGGTTCGGATTTTTTGGGGTTAGTTTATTTGGGTTTGGGTTTATTTTTTGGGATGGTTTGTTTACGTTTGTTATTTCGGGTTTGGGTTTGTTTTTTGGGTTGATTTGTTTGGGTTTGTTTTTTGGGTTGATTTGTTTGGGTTTGTTTTTTGGGTTGATTTGTTTGGGTTTGCGCGTTTGAAGCGTTGGTTCGTTAGTTGTGTTTGGGTTGGTTGGTTTGGGTTCGTTCGCGTTTGGGTTGCTTTGTTTGGGTGTGGTTGTTTGGTTTTATTTGGGTTCGGGTTTTTGGATTTGTTTATTCGTGTTTGGGTTTATTTTTTGGGGTGGTTCGTTCGCGTTATTAATTTTGGGTTTGTATGTTTGTGTTCTGGTTTGGGTTTGTTTTTTTAGTCGATTTGCTTGGGTTTGTGTATTTGGCATTGTTTGTTTTGGCCGTTGTACAGCGTGAACCGCGTGAAATAAGCCGCCGTACGGACGAATAACATACGCTCATTCGTCCGAAGCAAATACAGAATCGGTTCTTTATTATTAACAGATTTTTTTATGCTGGTGACAATAAATAAAAAAATAAACATAAACACTTATCTATAATAATAACGATGTGGTTAGGTATCGACAGATCGAATGCAAATGTATGAGCTTCACGGTAAATTAGTTTTCAGTTTTAAAAATGTTCAATGTTTCGCACTGATATAACTTTTTTTTTTATATAATGAATAATCATATAAATATCAAAAACATACAAAAATATTTATTTACACACTGTTCAGTTTTTTTCGTACAGCCGGTTTCATTTTTCGTAATTCTTGCGAAAAGTAAATTCTGCGAGAATTCCCGGGAATTTCCATATTTTTGTATACAGTGAAGAATAATGTAAGTATTAAGAATATAAAAAAATATTTATTTTCACACTGTTCAGTTTTATCGTCGAGTCGATTTCATTTTTCGTAATTCTTGCAAAAAGTAAATTTTGAGAAGATTTCCGGGAATTTCCAAAATACCCTGACTTTTCCCCGCTCATTTCAGGAGAAAAGAAATTCCCCGAGTTTTCCCGGTTTCCCATGTGCAACAATTTGGCCTCCGTGCCTCGGGAAACGAGGACACGTCTCCGATCGGGCAAAATTCCGTTTTTCGACGTGCAATTTTTCTTCGCCAGGGATATTTTCGTGCTCGTCTTCTTTCTTCACTCCCGCGTCTTGTTCCCCATCCCGCGGGACGCTCAGCCGCATCCAGGCGTGCGCGCATATGCGCATTCTTAATTTCTCTTATAGGAGATTATTTTTACAATCGAGGCCGATGCACGCGAAGGGAGGAAGCTCGACGGGGTGTGTGCCGTGTGCACGAATACACTTCGCGCCCGTGTGTAAATTCGTACACGAGCGAAGACACAAGTTATTCGCATGTTCGGGCTATCTGCACACTGGTGCATACCTTGATGCGCCATTGCAAAAATTGCGGACCAAGTTGAAACAGTGATAATAATAGTCGTCGTCGAGGCGCGGTTTCGCGAAAATGTATATGTCGAGTGCCCCCCACCCCACCCCCTCCCCGCGGCCCACATCCGCTACTTTTTCCGTGCCCATCGCCAACGGCACGTTGACGTCGTTGACATCAGCTGTAAAACTCTTTAAACATGCTGCTTTCGCGGTTTCGCCTTCGAGAGAGAAAATACGTGCTGGCGTGGTTAGCCGGAGTCTGAGCGAACGAGAGATGAAGATTTTTCATCAAAATTGAACAGTAGGAGTTTACGTTTAAATTGATAAATTTTGATAGAATTAAAATAAATGAAAATATATATAGAATACATTCGAATGAATAGATTTGAATGGGTTCTTAATGAATTTAAATTGATAAATTTAAATAGATTGAAAAAAACATTTTTATGAATAAATTTAGATAAATGGCAAATAAATTTAAATTCATTCATTCAAACGGATTTGAAATAAGGTTAGTTTTCTTAAAAAATACATTTTAGGCCATAAAATGAGAATCATCGATAACAAAAATCGTCACTAAACAAATGCATACTTACCGAAATACGACGGTCTGAAGAACCCCTGGGGTCAGATCGACCCCATACGCAGTCAGAGGTTCGTGGCGAAAGTGCGCAATCGAAGGGTTAAACAATCCGCATGTACATTTATTTTGGAACTATTAAAATTAATGAAATATAAATTCATGCAAATTAATTTAAATAGTTCTGAAATAAATTTACATTCGGTTTGTTTCGATCTGACCCCACGGGTTTTTAACATCGTTGTATTTCGGTAAATATATATATTTTTTGTAGAGACGTTTATTGTCATCAATGATTCTTATTCTATGGCCTAAAATGTATTGTTGAAGAAAAACAAAAATTAAGTACTGAAACATTCGTTCAAATGGGAGATGCATTGAAAACTACGTACTGGCAAGAATTCTTTTTTCAATTCAAAATATAAAAAAATCCATTGAGGTTTCTAAAGAAGAAGGTTTGTAGATATAAAAAGAAGACAGTTTCGGCCGTCTTTCCAAAAAGTATATTTATTCGGAGGTTTGAATTTGAGCATTTTCGGGATAGTAAAAAATGGAAAAAATCGACGCCTTCGGCAGATTAATTGGTGAAAATGTATATTTTCCAAGAGATATTTTCTACAGAGTAGGGGCACGTTTGAGCGCCGCATTGCGGCCGAATAGATTACCCCGTTCTGCGATACAGCCAGTGCACAAAAAAATGAGGTAAAAACGACCCGGTGTGCAGTCGAAGGGTCAAAAATAAATTAAAATGTTTTTTCCACATAAATAATAATGAAAATTCATTATAAACCTCTAAATTTAAAGAAATAATAATTTTTTCAGTTAAAAAACTTCAAATTTGGATTTTTTAAAAGAAAAAACTATTATAAAACTAAAATAACTTTTTTCTCGATGAAATTTTTTTCACGAAATCTAAAATTTCAAATGCTATGATTTCATCGGGTTGTTCGGAAAGTAATTTCGTTTTTTTGTCAACGACACTTGTGGGAAAAACATAATTACTCTCCGAACAACCGAACCAATAATCGAAAACTTGAAATAAAGTACTTTTTGTTCTTCATTTGAATTAAAAATTGATTTTGAAACTTAAAATTCAACATAAAATAAAGTTAAATAGTTTAAATTCGAATTAATAAATAGTTTCGAAATAAATTCGAATTAATAAATAGTTAAATAACAAAAAGCGAAAAGTAATAGAAAATGTTGTCGAATTTTATTTTCCTTAATGTGTATAACCTCTAAATAAACCTCTAAATAAATAAAAATTCATTTTTTTAGTTATAAAACTTCAAATTTGGATTTTTTTTAAAGGAATAATTATTGTAAAACTGAAATAAATTATTTTTTTTTGAAAAATGTATTACGAAACTTGAAATTTCATATGCCATGAGTTCATTAGGTTGTTCGGAAAGTAATTTCGTTTTTCGTCAACGACACTATTTGTGGGAAAGTTCACTAGTTTGCAAAATTACGCTCCGAACAACCGAACCAATAATTGAATACTTGGGATAAAGTACTTTTTTCTTCATTTGAAGTAAAATTTCATTTTGAAACTTCAAATTCAACATAAAATAAAGTTACATAGTTTAAATTTGAATTAATAATAAATAGTTTAACAAAAAGCGAGAAGTAATAGAAAATGTTGTCGAATTTTATTTTCCTTATATATATATATGTGTGTGTGTGTGTGTGTGTGTCTGCGCGCGCGCGCGTGTGTGTGTGTGTGTGTGTGGAGAGGTTCATATGGAGACCGATTGTACATATCGCAGAAGCGAGATACATAAGTTTACAACTGCACTTATAGTTGAATTTGTCCATTAATTTCATTATGTATCCAAAATTAAGGACGATATTCCAAATTTTTCCTTTTATATGTACAACGGTTAAAAGCGGGACCTTGGTCTTACGTATTGGTACATATAGGGACCAGAAATATTTTATCGATATTTATGGCCTTTAATAACAAATTCAGCATTACAAAATGTGCTTTGAAACTGTCGTAACGGTTATAAGATGAGGTTTGGCAGAGTATACGAATTATGCGTTTTTCAACTTTACATGATCATAGCAATCTACGTCTTATGATGCTAAAAAACATGTGAATTTTTTTCTCATAGATGTATTCTACATGTTCGTTACGGTTCGTGGCTGACGTATTCGTATTGACAAATCCCAAATTCTAACTCTGGATAAAAGTTACCAGCAGGAATAGCTTGTTCCGGTTTTATCAAACGTCGGAAATGTTTGATCGAATCTATCAGTCACAAAATTTGGAAAAAAAATCGGATACCCGTACGCACGCCTGTTTATGATACAAAGTAAAAGGTTTAACCCATTCTTTATTTACTATTTTTTTTATCTTCAAGCTCTTTGTTGAGACCAAAACAATAATATTATATACAACGGTTTTTATTTATTATATTAGTTTACGGCCATAACCGTTTTGAGTTAGGATTAAGCACAATCATCATACTATAGAACCGCAAACATCATGCTATAAAATATATGCAATTTCCAGTTTTCATTAAAAACCTTTCATAAAAAATTAAGTTTTCATTAAATTCCAGAATTCATTAATATTATACAGTAATTATGGTACATTCTACGCAAAATTGTAATGAATTAGCGTAGGGTATCGTTCGAAACCTCTTTGTAACCCGTATTCTTCTATACTTTTTTGATGTAGGAATACCGTATATAAGTATCGCTAACGATACAAATCGCGGTGGATAGGCAAAATGATACGGGTTAGAAAATCAGCATGGTCCGTGGTACAAGTATGTACCTCTACAACCAAAAATGTTTATTGGAACTGATGTACGTTTATAACGTATTGGTAAAAACGAGGACCGAACAGACTTTTGTTTGATTCGTGGACCCAGAATATACCTCTACAAAACGAACCCCTTTTTTCGTAACACTATATTCCGGTACCGACGTTGACATACTCTTTCTTCAAGCGTCAAAATGATATTTTCCTTCCGTGCAAATCCTGCCAGTATCCTAATCATATGGAGGCCGGATTACGATGCCGAACTTTGAACGATCAGAACGCTCAAAACTCCGAAAGAATACTGCCCTGAAAGAATTTTACGGGAAAGACCAAAATTCCGAAAATCTGAACACCGCCAAAATAACTCGGCTATGGATGTTTTAAAAGTTTCAAAGTTTCAATTAATCAACGAATTATTTCAAGCCTTTTTTTTAAATTAAGAAGTGATTTTACGTCAATTTTGAAATTTGTCCAGATAATGTTATACGTTAAGCATCATTTACAGTCAACTGTGTAGACTTTCGCTGGCATGATCTCGACGAACCTTGTAATTTCGGAACATTAGAGGTAGGAATTTTAAACCGTCGGCGGATTCAAAGTTCGGAATTTAAATCCGGCCCCCAACCGATCGCTGCGATCTTCCCCCTAAATCTAGACTATCCATTACAGAGGTAAAAACTAGGACCGCGAATGACACCGTCCTCGTATGAAACATATTACATATAGCGAAGCGCGGTCACCGGTACCCATACGTACCATTACATATAGATGTACGCATCGATATGTAATGGTACGTATGGGTACCGGCGCTTATTCGTAACGTTTCATACGAGGACCGGTACCCATACGTACCATTACATGTAGATGCGTAAATCTATATGGAACGGTACGTATGGGTACCGGTCCTCGTATGAAACGTTACGAATTAGCGCCGGTACCCATACTTACCATTACATATAGATGCGCACATCTAAATCTAGTGGTACGTATGGGTACCGGCGCTAATTCGTAACGTTTCATACGAGGACCGGCACTCATACGTACCATTTCATATAGGTGCGTACATTTATATTTAATGGTACGTATGAGTACCGGCGCTAATTCGTAACGGTTCATACGAGGAAGGTGTTAATTACGGTGCTAGTTTTTACCTCTGCAATAGATGGCCTAGATTTACGGGGAAGATCCCAGCAATCGGTTGTGCTTTGAAACCGTTGTAACGCTGATCATGTTATCGATTATCATGTTGAAAACATGTGTATTTTTTCTCATCCATGGATTCTACAGGTTCGTTTACCCCTTAGCTGCCATCGTAGCGAATTTGCTATGTTCACTTTGACCCCGTTGGTGAAAAGCGTAAGGACGCTATAGCAAACCAGCTACTTCACAGTTCCATCAATCTATGTTAGATGCAGCTAAAATGCTAGGATAGCTTGAAATCCAAACGTAAACGTACGAATTATGTTAATATGGCAACAATGTTGTCGTGAACATTTACGATGCTTGCTTCAGCATTCGATCTGCTGACGATTTTTTGTCCAAAAAAGTAAGTAAATGGACATTCTTGAAATATTTTTTGATAGAATTGTGTAAAGGAAGCTTTACTGGACGAACTAGGCTTTGAAGATTTTTTTATTGAATTAAAATAATAGTTGGAACCGAGCGGGTGAAAATGCTGGTAGCAAATTTGCTACAGTCGAAAATACTCATAGGAAATGAGTTTGATCCATCCAGAAATAGGCGTGGCCGTTAAAGCCTTAAGGTTCATAGCTAACGTACTCGTCTTAACAAATTCGTACCGTTTTATACGAGAATTGGTACCCATACGTCCCGTTACATACATATGTGCGCATGTATATGCAATGGTACATACGGGTACCGGCCCTCGTATGAACCGTTACGAATTAGTGCCGGTACCCATACATACCATTACATATAGATGCACATATCTCTACGTAATGGTACATATGGGTACCGGTGCCGATTCGTAATGTTTCAAATGGCCCGTGTCATTCATAGTCCTAGTTTTTGCCTCTGCAATGGATAGTCTAGATTTATTCATTTGCACGCAATGTTATGTGCGAGTAACAGTCGACGTGTTATATTGATTCAAATAGGTACTGCGATACCTGGCCTCATTTGTGGTCTCGGCACTAACCGTTGCAACTCACAATGTAACGATTTTATGTCGGTTGTCTTCCTAAAAATACGCCCCGACATCAAGTCTTCCTTTTCTCATATAGATTGGCTGAGTCCAGGGGGACTTACCAGTACTAATTGGCCTGCTTTATTGTTACAATCGGAGGAAGCATCTCCGACCGATTTCATAACCAAATTGCGTATGAATACAGTCCGACCTCTCAATAAGCACGCCCGCAATAAGCACGCTTCCCCAGTTTCTCGCTCGAGCACTTTCCCCTACTCCGACTCGAACTCCGAGCTCGAGTCACGCTCGAGTGAATTTGCGCGCGGACCTCTCAATAAGCACGCCCAACCGAGGAGAGCTCAGATGAGTAAAATGAGATGGATACATAGTTACTTAACGTGAAAAAGTTCACATTCGTTCGAGCGTGCTTATTGGGAGGTTCGGATGCTATAAAGAGCGGGAGAGACAAAGAGAGCCAGTGAGCGTAGAGCGCGCGCCTGGTGGGGGTACCCGAATTCTCGGAAATACTCTTCCCCTTGGGGGCTCTTCCGTGCTTATTGAGAGGTCGGAGTGTATAAAATGTGAAATCAAAATTAGGATTTGGAGAACAATGTCGTTGGTATAAAAAAACGGATGTCAGCGATACCTATAGACGTGGTGCTCTGGATTTATAATGTTTCTACAATTTAGAAATCTGTAAACGGTAATTGCATTTTTTCTCGTTTCAAATCCGAATGGTTATGGTTCATTCCGAGATAATTAATTATCTTCCACTATGATCGACTCATAATTGATTCTAGTGCGCAATGTTTGCGAAGTATGCGAAGACTTGCGGATCATAATGCAAATCCCACGTGGGCATCATTTCGAGTCGAGTGCACATTTTCATACACGTCTGTCATATTTTCTGGTCCCCGTAAATACCTTTCAACGAGTAATTCGGATGGTCCTCATTTTAGCCGGCCTAACAAATTGGGACCGGTACCACTATGAACCGTTGCATATAAATAAATACCGGGACCGTCCCCGTATGTGCCAAATGTCCCCCTATGAACCGCTTCAGCTCCGAAATGGTCCCGGCATAAATCCCCCCCCCCCCCCCCCCCCACACACACACACACACACACATTTATATGATATTCTAAATTACAAAATTACATTATTATACGATTGATTAAAATTTGAAATCGAATTCAAATTTGGCTTGGTTTTTCCTCCATATCTGATAATATTTTTCGAGATCGTGAGAGTTGACATCCTTTTGTTTACTTTTGTGGATCTACCCTAATATATATCTCTCCGTCAATATTTATATACGTATATATAACACGCCGATTCATCATCACAAGCCAAGTCAGGCTCGAAGCTGCGTGCACTACAGACTAGACGGTTCGCCGAGCCATGTAGTGCGATTGACCGTACGCCCCACGACACAATATAGAACACCGGCTTTACACCGAGCAGAAGGAAAAGTCTGCGATGATCTCATACCAACATAAGAAAAGAGAAGGAGAAACGACAACAACAAAAAAAACCATAGAGTCGAACACGTCTCTAAGACCTATATACCTTTAAAAATAATAAATATATATCAGGGTGGTTGAAAAAAAAATCGCGGCACTCAACGGAAAATGTTACTACGTTATGAAAAAGTAACTCACACAAAATTTGAGAGGTCTTAACATTTTTTTAGGTAGTGCTCGAACGAATTTTAATTTTTTTTTTCGATTTTTCGTCAATTTTTTTTCGTCATTTGTTTTCTTACTCCAAAACGACATATTACCCCAAAAAAACACGCATACTTGTTAGACGTTCAGTGATGTAAACACCGTGTTCTTATTCATCGAGCGGTTGGTATAATTTTCACAATCGAATTACATATATTGATTCTTAATCTGCAAATACAAATTGTTTATGGTAAAAAACAATATTTAAATGAAAATTGTGTATTGTGACAGAAAAAATTTAATCAAGACTTACATTGGATCACGCACTAACATTTTCTGCATCAAGATAAAAAAAACATTTAATACTTTGATAATCACGAAAAAAAACATGAAAAAGGCGTTTGAGCACTGACTAAAAAATTGTTTAGAACGCTCAAATTTTGCGAAACTTTGTTTTTCTTAACATAATTCAATTTTCCATTGAGAAAATCGATTTTTGTTTTGAACCACCCTAATATATATATATATATATATACACACACACAAGCATACACATATGTATATTTCTATTAACGTAAATAATGCATAAACAAAAATAATGGTATTTATGGTAATAATGACTTCATTAGTATTTATAAAAATGTTCAATTGGTTGCTTTAGAGGTATTTTTTTTAAATCCCAACGAAGCCGTGTTTTTCGCTTATCCAAAGGTATGTATGGCCTTAAGGGCGAGGGGGGCGGATACCTTTAGGCGAGGAAAAAAATGACGGATTTTCGTCATTTTTCTTAGAAAAACAGATATCTTCGCGATTTTTAAGACTTCGTGTATATTTTATTAATACTACTTTTAGCTGTTACATGGTATCTTTTTATTTTGATTAATCTTTAAGGGGGCAAATACATATAAATGGTCGAGAATGACGAAAAATTTCGGTTTTTTTCCAAAGCAACCAACGGACCAATCGTTTTGAAATTTTTAGGGTATTTTATTGTACAGTAGAAGAAACGAAAAACATGTTTTTTCATCGACAATAAGTGTTCATCAGCAGCCTGCAGCCATTCGTCGCTGAAGGAATTTTCAAAATTCGGGGCAGCAATAAAAAGAAAACTACTTATCCGATTCATTCCAACCAAAGATTTTTAGACACATAATTGCAAACCCTTTTCGATAAAACTCCAAATTCAATAAAAAAATTAATTAAACAATCATTTTTTGCATTAAAAACACGCATATTTTCGGTGCAGATTCGATATTTTTTTTCTAATCGCCGCCATTATTACAATATTCAATTTTTTCAACTTTTTATTTGTTTATCGATAGCATACTTTCATAAAGAATGTAATGGTCTTTGAATTTTTTGTTTTAAATAAAAAATAAAAAAACTACAGCTGCCGCAGTTCGGCATCGCGGGAAAATTCGTTCAGCAACAATTGGCTGCAGGCCGCTGATGAACACTTATTGTCGATTAAAAAAAATATTTTTCATGTCTTCCAATGTACAATAAAATACCCTACAAATTTTAAAACGATTGGTCGAGTAGTTGCGTTGGAAAAGAATCCCGAAATTTTTCGTCATTTTCGACCATTTATATGTATATACCCCCTTAAAAATCGCGAAAGCACGGCACGGTCTTCTAACCTGCATTTTCGACACTAGCGTGACGTGTAGCTAAAAAACTAATCGACCAATTCACATGAAATTTGGTATAAATCTTTCTAACCTCATTGTCTAAAACAGACCCTAAATATTTACGAAAATTACAAAACAAAACGTACTTTTTTTTATCGCAAAATGTAGCAATTTTGCGGAAGTTTCAATGTTTTCGTTTCAAAGCTTGCCATTTGATCGATTTAGAAGACCGTGGCATCCGCCGTTTTTTAAAGGTCGAGGTCTTAGGCCACAGTAACTAGTATTAAATCATGTGCGAATTTAACAATTCTTTTTTCGTACGAAAAAGTGATTCATTCATCAAATTAATTACCCATCTATTTAGTATGAATATCAAGCTGTTAGAAAATATATATTTTTTTTTTCGATGTACAAAATGGCCGACTACTAATATTTTTTTTTGTTATCTTTTTTTTTTACCTAGGACACAATTTGTCACTTAGAACAAAAAACAAAAATTCTCGTCAATCTACATTAGAATACCTGAAGAAGTACGCATGGAATTTAAAAAATATCGTTTCAATCAAAAGTTGTAGGTGTTTGGAGTTAAGAAATGAATTTTCAGTGAAAAATTTCGTTATAACTGCTCATAAAATGAAAAGTTTTCGATTAATCAGAAATTCCTTACGTACTTCTCTGCGAAGTGCAATTAGGAACATAACTTTTAAAGTTGACGTAAATCGAGTGAAAATTGTCGAAGTTATACAAAATAAAATTGTTAAATTTGCACATGATTTTATACCCGTTGATGTGGCCTAAGGCCTCAATAGAAAATAAAATACCATGTAACGAGCCACAAGTAGTAATAAAATATATCCCAAGTCGAAAAAATTGTGAATTGTTCCTTAGAAAAAAATAAACATAAAAATCCGCCTTTTCTTCGCCTAAAAGTCTCTTCCCCCCTTAAACGGACCGTGCTGCATCGTGATTCACGCGTTTGTGCGCACGAGGAGCATCGATGCGGTCTCAACTTTCGCGCAATGGCATTGCAATTAATTTAACGCTCCTCGCGTATACAATTCGACGTCTAGTCGACGTTCTAACACTTCGATGACTCTGGACCAAAGACGGTAGTTCCACCATTCTTTTTTTTTCGTTTTTTTGCCCCGGAGGCCGTATTTATTCGTGACGAGAGGCGAAGGAACTTGAGGCGATCCACGGACGAAAAAAGAAAATTTAATCACGCGACCCAGATCGCAGTTGCATCGAGGTACCTATATGGGATCGTCCGGCTATGAGTGCCGAGGCCCCCCAAGGACTGTACAAGGCTCCGTTAGCATCGATGGTATCAAAGTTTGTGCATCGTTGGACAACGAAAGTTCTTTCATTTTTTCGATACTTTTTTCGGTACTATCTTAAGGGGTTACCCCCACTTGCGATTTTGAAAAAATCGATTTGTTTTCATTGCATTTTTTGAAGTATAAGTATCTGAGAATATGTCCTGAAAATTTCAAGTCGATCCGAACAAAATTGACTGAGATATGAGCGTTGAAAGAGAAGAATCCGTGAATTGAAGAACTGAAATTGAAACTTTAAACGCGTTTTTCTCAAAATGGCATTTCTGAAGTCGGTGACCAAGATTACTCGAACACTAATGAACCGATCTTCTTGAAATTTTGCAGGCTTATTTAATACATAAAAATGTAGTCTTTAATCGTTCGATTTTTTTTTCGAAAAAAAATGGCCTTTTTATAGCCAAAAAACGGCCGTTTTTTTTCGTTAAAATCGAACCATTAACTTTGACTGTCCGCCATTTTGTGAAAAATGAATATTTTTTAAAATCCTTCGATTAAAGACTAGTTTATACTTATATTTGACTAAATCCATCCGCATTTTTTTTTCAGATGATCCACTTCGCCGCAATGTTGGTCACCGCAAACCGTGTATATAAAAACATTATTTCATTGACGGCCATTTGCCACTAAACAATGTAATATTTTTCAATAAAAAAATTACTGAAAGTTTTTCAAGATGTGTTCTTCAAGATGGTATATTGATCGATTAAAAAAGTTTTGTAGTTTTCTTTAAAAAAATTCATGAAAAAGGCCTTTTTTTGCGCTACAAGTGGGGATAACGCCTTAATTCTTTTTTCCCAAGTTTAGGTTATGGAACCCTAATAAGAATCTTCAAATTGGTCTCCTTTGAACCCACATCTTTCGAATCACATTCGACCATGTTGAAGTTTGAGTTGGAATGCCACGAAAATTCATTTTAATTATTTTATTGCCTCACTTTCATTACCATCCAAAAAATGTCCATACTCATTTGGGCTGAAGTTTTCTAATAAGGATCCTGAAAAAAGTTCAAGTGATTTTGGAGATCTATATTTGCCTTGCAACGATGCAAACTTCGATATCATCCAGATTGGTCTTCTTTGAACCGCATTGGGTCTTCTTTATTATAAAAATGACTATTTTAATCCTTTTTTTTTTCATTTTTAGGTTATGGAACCCTAATGAGGATCTTCAAAAATGTATCAGTGATTTTTGTATCCTCAATGAGCGATAAAAAAATATATATAGATTTTCTTTACAACCATGCAAACTTCACTACCTTAAGTCCATACATACGAAACTTCGCGTTGTCCGAGAGCAATGAAAAATCAATTTTATCCCGAATTATCCAAATTTTTAGCCAATTTAGACTACGAAAATTGACGCAAACGTTTTTTTAGAACCCTTGTTAGATATATACAGCGGGAATTATCATTGAAAGATTTTGTATAATGATGAAAATGACACGGAGGAAAAAAATTGGAAGAAAATAATTTTTTTATCATTTTTCAAATCAATCGGTGAACGCGATCGGGAACTCTGGTTCTCAATATGCGCGAATGCGCGACAACAATTCTTTGGAACTATTGGTAAATATACATTTTCCAAGTTTATTAAAAACATTTTAAACATAAATTACCCTAAATTGAAAAACCTGAATGAAAAAAATTAATTTTCGAAAATGAAGTTTAAAAAAACAATTTTTTAAAATAAAATTGAACAAATTAATTTTAAAAAATTAATTCAAATGGTTTTTTTAATCCATTTAAAAAATCAATTGAAAAAAATAAAATTAAAACAATCAATTTTTTAAAATAAATAAAAGAAAATAAATTTAAAAAAATAAAATTTAAAAAATTCATGAAAAAAGAAATTTTAATAAAGAAACGTGTCCAATGTGGAAATCGCGAGTGGTAGCGATTAAGAGACGACTCCTCTGAGAGCAAAAATCGCGTATGACAACGTCATATTCCATACACACACACACCCACACCTATGTGTATATATATACACGTGGATAAAAAATATATATATACACGTGGATAAAAATACGTAAATATATATAAATAGAATACGAGAGAGAATCTGCCAAATCCGCGTAAGCGAAACCCCGGAGAGAAAGGAAACAGTGTAGAAAACGTGTAGATGCGAAGGACGTTCCTCTTTTTATCGCAAGGTCGCGTGCAGATGCAGCGATTCGGAGTAGCGGGGCGACTGATTGAAAATGAAAAGGAAAAATAATGTCGTCCGAGTTTGCAGTTGGCAATGCAGCGAAAATTATTTTTTTCGTTTTTATTCATTCATTTGGATTGTTATGGAACATCGTATTCTGCAGATTTTCATTTTTACTGACGTGGCTATCGTGGAATGTCGGAGAATTTTTTTTTCCCTGACCTATAGGACCGGTAAAAAGATGCAACTGATCCGATATCGAAAGTTAATGGCATCGAAGTTTGCATCGTTGGGATGCAACGAATTTTTCTTTTTTGCGTTGCCCAATTTGCTTGCCCTATTTAGGCTTAAAAGTCACAAACACTTTTGAAGTTTATTATTAGGGTTTTATATCTTGAACTTACAAAAGAGGGTTTAGATGGTAATCAAAATAAAATAGTGAAAAAATAAAGAAGAATTTCCGTTGCATTCCGACGATGCAAACTTCAACACCGTAAGAGCATTCTTCTCCTAATTACTAAATTCTAATCACTAAAATATAGTGACGTAAAAATTTAGAGGCGTTTTTCCCAACGACATTGGAATTTGCATCGTTGGAGTACAACTTTTTTTTACAAGTTATTTTCTACTTCTTTCTATGTTTATTTTTTTTAAATCAAGGACCTCTGTTTTTCCAATTGTGGTCATAAATCTCTGATCAGAATACTTGAAAGTATTCAAGTGAGTTTAATCGTCTGAATTGGCAAAAAGGAAATGTTATCAATCGAAAATAATGAAGTTTTGTTGCGTCCCAACGATGCGAACTTCAAGATCTTTTTTTCCCGAAGAAATGGTTTTTAAATTGACTTGCGGTGCAACTTGAACTAATTTTATACTTTTAATTCAAATCTTCTGTGTTTTCTACACTCAATTCTCCATAGAGATTCGTGGGGATTTTTCGGTTCGTTGGAAATTCCTCTTGTAAAAAAAATTTCACGATTCTTTCCCTCAAAATAGCATTCTTTTTTCAAGTACTTGGCACTTCGGTGAAAAATAATATTTTTTTTTCAAAATCCCCTATGCCAATATTCGAAATCCCCTATTAAAGTTCCCTTACTTTTTCAAAATCCCCTATTCAATATTTCAAAATCCCCTATTCAATATTTCAAAATCCCCTATTTAAATTTCCCCACTTTTTTAAAATCCCCTATTTTCAAAATCCCCTATTTTCAAAATCCCCTATTTTCAAAATCCCCTATTTTCAAAATCCCCTATTTTAAAAATACCCCATTTTTCAAAATCCCCTATTTTTCAAAATCCCCTATTTTTCGAAATCCCCCATTTTCAAAAATCCCCCATTTCCCAAAATTGCCTATTTCCCAAAATTCCCTATTTTCAAAATCCCCTATTTTTCAAAATCCCATATTTTCCAAAATTCCCTATTTTCAAAATCCCCTATTTTTTTTCTTCAAAATCCCCTATTTTTTCTCTTCAACATCCCCCATTTTCAAAAATCCCCCATTTCCCGAAATTGCCTATTTCCCAAAATTCCCTATTTTTCAAAATCCCCTATTTTTCAAAATCCCCTATTTTCCAAAATTCCCTATTGTTAAAACCCCCTATACTTTTCATCAAAATCCCCTATTTTTTCTCTTCAAAATCCCCTATTTTTCAAAATCCCATATTTTCCAAAATCCCCTATTTTTCAACACCCCCTAATCAAAATTTCTCGATCTATCATTAAGTGCAGATCACGAAAAAAAATTGACTGACATTTCCGGTGCGCGCTGGCCCCGGAGCACCTTTTGCAAATAACACGCTCACAAAGATCCAATGCCCTTCGTTAAAAGTGTCTAAAACTATTTTTTTTTTAAAGTTGTTCAAAGAGATCTTCGATTTATTATGTTTTTTTAATTGAACACAAACGTTTCTCAAAGTTTCGCACTTTTTCGTCTCTCTGGAATCACCCCTTAATAAGAATACTAAAAAAAAAAGTTCGACGTTTTTCCGTCGAAAAAAAGTTCGTCGAAAACTGCGAAAATATTTGTTGAGCGATTCGTAAGAATAATTTCTTATTTCATCGAAAAATCGATGTAAAATCGAACGTCGTAAAAATGAAGCAATCATGTACCTTGGGATGACGTTTGCACTGAAAGTTTATTTATTTTTGGCACGTGGGCGAAAAAATGGGAGTAAAATAACATATGCAAAAACAAAGAAAGAGAGAGAGAGAAAGAGACTGTAATTTTCGTGTTTAAAAAGCATCTCCGATGACGCGCATTTATTTTCAATTTTCGCATGCCACACTCGCTGCGGGGAAAAATACGAAAATGCGCGGAGGATGAAGAGAGAAAAGCGGCTTCGCTCCAAAATGTGAATGCCGATGATCTAATTGGATATCAACCTTGGGATACAAGTCGGTCGTTCCAGTCGCTAAACTCTCAAGTCAATTTATTTGTTCTTGTGCGATGACATATCGAGGCCTACGTCTGAAAAATCAATTCGAGTTCAGTGATTTTTCATCGAGCCATTAAGGTCTCACTTTAGACGCTAAAAAGGCTACTTTCATGAATTTTTATCATGGCTTTATATTGTATATATTGATATTGAAGTTGTTACACTTAATAATTACACTTTCGAAATACATTTTTTTAAATTTCATGTATTAATATAACCCAAACAAACTTTAAGCACGTTTTTCTCGGAACAACGTTTTTCGACGGCTTGTCGACCAAATCTTCGAAACTACTGAACCGATCCGTATGACATTTAACCACATATTCTTTACAACTATAGCTATAGCGAATCAAGGATTTTTACAAATTTTGATATTTACTATTTTTTTGCCAAAAACGGTGAAAAAACACGTTTTTTCTTTTTTCGAAAAATGTCCGTATCAAGGATTTTCTTAAATTTTGATATTTACTATTTTTTGCCAAAAACGGTGAAAACACACGTTTTTTGTTTTTTTTCGAAAAATGTCCGCCACTTTGTTATTTTTGCATATGTGAAAAATCGTATGATGTGCGCTATAGCCATTGACATACTGAATCTCAAACCGTTTGATTCTTTTGTTTCGGATGATCCATCCCCGCGATTTCATCAACAGCGCAGATTTACAATTTTTTTAGGACATTTTTTTAACTTCCATTTTCGTCTATAAATAGTGACTTGAATAAATAAAACAATTTTTTTATGTACTTCGAAAGTGTATTTGTCAAGTGTAACAACTTTTATCTCAATATCTAGAATATAAACCTATCAAAAAATTCATGAAAATAGCCATTTTAGCGTCTAAAGTTTGAAGACCCCTTAAAATAATAACGTATTAAAATAATAATGCATCGTTGGCATGGAACGAAAATTCATTTTTATTTTTTCTTGCCGCATTTTCATTATCATAAAAAAAGAGTTACACATTTAGGCTGAGGATCACGAAAAAGGATCCTGAAAAAAGTTTAAGCGATCTTGGAAATCTAAATTTGCCAAACAAAAATTGGACTACACAACTTTTCATTGCATTTCAACGATGCAAATTTATGGAGTCGAAGTTTGCATCGTTGGAATGCAACGAAAATTCTCTTTTATTTGTCCATTCCTTCATTTTCTTCATCGTCCGGAATAGTTTATTGAAAATTGAAGCCGCAAATCCCCAATAAAGATTCTCGAAAGCGTCCCAATTAATATTCCCTCAATTTTTTAGGGTTGCATAAATACATAAAAACTTTTTTTTAATCTAATTCCAAAGTGTATTTATTAAGTGTAACAATTTTCATATCAATATCTATAATATAAACCTGTCAAAAAATATTCACGAAAATACCCTTTTTAGAATCTAAAGTGAGAAGACCCCTTAAAAGAAAAGAAAAATACTTTCGGATGTAAGCAAAAACGAGAAATAAAAAAAGAACATTGTATTCCAACGATGCAAACTTTAACGTCATTAAATTCGTCTATTTCGATAAAGACAAACGTAGGTTCGACAAGTGTCACAAGCGCATTGTCTTTGTGATGCACGTTGGCCAGGGGCCTTGACTCAATCGTTGGTTCGAGTGTTGGCGCGCGGCCGTGCGAACGTCCAGCGAAAAGCATCAAAAATAAGTGGAGGAAGATGTACGATGTTTGTGTCACGTGGAGAGGAAAATGTTTACAAAAAGACGAGGGCGTTTTTGAGCACGCGCCAAACGGCGATAAGAACACAGCGAAACACAAAGAAGATCGTCGAAACGAACAAAGTACATCGCTGCTCATATACATATGAAACATCATTATCGGCGTATCTGGCTGTGTGACGACAGACATTTCGTTTTCAATTAACGAGTCGTTGATTTTGGAGCTTCGAAACTACCAAAATGTAGTTGGATTTATCAAAAGGTAATTTTGACGACACTTTGGTTGGCATAATGTTGAGTATGGGGACAGTAGACTTCGAGGACGATCCTCGAAGCTGAATGTCTTCAAAATCACCTTGTCCCACATGAATATTTGCGTGTGTTGGATCGTCTGATTGAGGAAAACAGAGAAGTGCTTATTGCTGGTTATCTATAACTCGTGCTATAATAATTATCTGCGATGAGTATGAAAATGTGAATGGCGTTGAAGTCTACATCGTTATAATGCAACGAAAGATCTTTTCAATTTTTTAAATTTCGTCATATTTATCTATATTTATCTACAATTTTATCTATAATTCATCTATAATTTATCTACAATTTATCTACAATTTTATCTATAATTCATCTATAATTTATCTACAATTTATCTACAAATTATCTATAATTTATCTACAATTCATCTATAATTTATCTATATTTTTTTTATATATTAAGATCGTGGATCTCTTATGAGGATAAGGAAAATCTTTTGGGTAATCATCGTGCTCTGAATCAACAAAAAAAATGTGAGCACAAGGAAAAAAAATACTTTCGTCCCATTCCAAAGGTGCAAACTTCAACATCGTAAATGTGAGGTGGTGTGCCTACTTTGTTAAAAGGTTTTTCATCGTTCAAACGCAACGGAACTTCTGTTTTCCATTTTATTTACCATATTTCTATCATTATAGACGATCTCTTTTCTATAGATTTATATTGGAGTTGGCCAAATACTTATCTTAAAAAATGGTTGGAGGATTTTTGTAGGCAAAATTCGCCAAAAGAAATTGAAGGGCTTCAGAAATATTCATTTTCACGTTATTGAAGTTTGCATCGTTGCAATGCAACGAATATTTCTTCGTATTCTCGTTTTTCTTCATCTATCTTGTTACCCAAAATAATTTTATCACACACATATATATATATATATATATATATATATATATATATATATATATATATATATATATATACATATATAGGGTGTAGGTCTCAGATAAGGATCCCAGAAAAGTTTGCAGTAGCTTTGATTTACCACAAAAAAATTGGTAATTGGAAAAAGAATGAATGTCGTTGCTGTTTAATAATGCAAACTTCAACATCGTTAATTTTCGTTGCATTCCAATGATCAACCAAACATCAACACCATCGTGCCTAGACGTAGAGTGAAGGCTTAGTGAGACACTTCGAGAGGCATCTTTGCTTCCCGAGGAAACCCTATGTAAGAGGTTGTGTGCCAATTTCTATCAGAGTCGTATTGAGGATTCAAATCGTGTTGAAGTTTGCGTGTCGTTGAAGTTCGCATCGTTGGAATGCGACGAGAATTTTTTTTTCTATTTTCCGCCATTATTATTGTTATTGAAAATCTTTTTTCATCGATTTAGTTGGTAGGTCTCTAATAAGGGCCCCAAAACGGCCGCAGTCGCTTAGAAACAAAACGAGCAGTTAAAAAAAATTATTATTCATTGCGTCCAACGATGCAAACTTCAACACCATGAGTTTGCATCGCTGGAACGCAACGAATGTTCTTTTTACATTACATTTCCTTATTTTCATATAGAGATAAAAATAATGGAAGGCAATGGCAATTAATATTTCTAAATTCTTTAGTTTTTTAAAGATAATCTAAATCTGCAAGAAACGATTGTAGATCATAATAAGAATAAAGAAATAAAAAAGCAAAGAATTTTCGTTGAGTCAGAATGATGCAAACTTCACGACTATATTGTACGTCTTTCAACAAGCTATCTTAAAAAATGCATGGGACATTTTGGTGGGCACAACCTGTCGAGAGAAATTTAAAAAGTACAGAACTATTAATTTTCATTCCAACGATGGGAACTTCAATCCTTCTCAAAGTTTGCATCGATGGAATGCAATGAAAATGAATACTTGTCAATTTCTTTTTTTGCTTTATCCAAATTTTGCCTACCAAAAAGCCTTCATTATTTTTTGAAACATCCATTCGAAGATCTACAATGTCAGTACGCAAAAACGAATTTCGCGTAACAATGAAGGACGAAATCGAAAATATAAAATGAAACTTTTGTTGCATTCCAACTACGCAAACTTCAACACCATAGTCAAATAACCGACGATAACCTTCTACAAAGTCAAATAGCAGAAAAACATCCGCAGTATCCGCAGTTCATGGCCAAAATTATGATGTGAAGTTTGCATTGTTGGAATGCAACGTAATTTGCTTTTTTTTTCAATTACTTGCTCACAATTTTTAGCTGATTTAGGCTGTAGAAATAGCTCAAACGTTTTTTCGTACCCTCATTCTTAATCTCAGATCAAGATCTTCGAAAGAAAACTAAATAGTAATGTCAAAAAATTAAAAAATCGTATTCCGATGATGCAAAGTTCAACTCCATCCAATATTGACCAGCCAACTTCCATCACAGAGCCGCCATTGTGAAAAAGCGCTTCAAAGTAAATCTCTGGTTTTCCATCGAGCGTACCTCTTGGGTAAGTTCAGCGGTGGGATCGTCAGGTTCGTCAGGTGCGACGGCGGAGTTCGGTGTACCCGGCAGGGTGGCGTTCCTCGCGGGATCCGTCGAGCCGGATACGCTGGGAACTGCTTCGACGGTGTCCCTTCCAGGCTCGTCGATGTTCAGCAGATAGGCGTGTATGTGATTGTGCGCCGAGTTCATTCTGTTGTAGCGTCCGAGGGAGTTGAGTTCCTCGAAGAGATCTCGCTCGTAGTTGAGGAGCATGGAGTCGGGATTTTTGGGATGGACAAAGACGGGTCGATGGACGACGGTTCGAGCGTCCGTGTGCCATCCGGAGCCGTTGTTCAGATTGAGCGAGCCCACTCTGACGCTGAGTGTGTCCAGGCCCAGGTAAGATTCGGGATCGACGCGCAGCAGAGACAGCAGCAGAGCCAGCTGGAGCAGCTCGTCGCTGTACAACTTCTTAAGGCACAGCATCTTCGCGCTAATTCTATCGCAGTTTTTCTCTCTCGTCTACTCGCGGCGAGAAAATACCGACGATTTCTGCGAGTGCAAAAGGGAGAAATTCAGGTGAAAATGCGAAGGGGAGAAATTTGGGTGAAAATGTACAAAGTTCGTTGTCACAGAGGGTCAGCTTTGACGTTGAGCGCGAAAAGGAGGTCCCACATTTTTTCACTCGTCGTCGGAGAATGTTCCGTGTCGTTGTTGCACCCACTGGAACTTTACGAAGTAGCACTTTGAGTATAACGAGCGGAGATATACGAGGAAGCGCGATCAGCTGATGATTTTGAGGTTAAGCACGCGACGTATCGCAACTGACGTGTGTCAAGATTTTTACCTCACGATCGCAACGAAGCGCGAGCGCGTCGACTAAAGCGAGACGAAAACAAAAAAAACCGCGAGTAACCAGGGAGAGAGTTAAAAACAGAGACGACCTGTTCGCCGTGTGGCACGAATTGAAAATAAAGGCGCTCGAACGTGTCGCGTCGGTGATTTCGCCGCTTAGCGAGTCTAGGTCAGTTACGAACGTACGAAAATAACCTCAAAATTGCGAGAAATCGGGAGACGAACGGGGTTTCTCAACGACGCGGTGTTGGGCTTTTCTTTTATTGTTGGAATATAAAACTACAAACAAAAGGGCGTCAAACCTTCGATCACACTTTGGGGGAAAAAAACTTTTCGAGGTCACTCCCGCCTGAACGACGAGCCGGAGAAATTTACGCGTATTCCATTGTGCTCCGATTATCGAGTCGCGAATTTTCGCTCGCTTGCACGTTTATCACCGTTTCTTCACCATTTTCAACGTAAAGTTCCGCTCAACGACGGGATTCGCAACGAACTGTCAACAGGTAGGACGTAGGACGGGAATAATTCACTGACACTCGGTCGCGCACACGCTCTACCCGTGTCGTTCGACGCTCCGTCACTTCACGCAGCCGGCCGCAACACGCACCAACCGTTGCGATATATATGTGTCGGTACTGTGCGGGAAGACGGTGGCGCTTGCGCGGCTCCTAGCCGCACCAACCCACCACCACACTGCGGTCTCGCGAATTTACGCGATAAATTGACAGGTCATGGACTCCGACGAGCAGATTTTCGCTGCTCAGTGGAAACAACAAAAGCCACGCTGTTTATCGATGCAATGTGAATGTTATCGCGCAAATTCGAGGGCGAAAACCTGCGGAAAAGCGTACTCTTGTTTTTTCAACGATTCACTCACGCATCGAGATGCGCTCGCACTCGTCCATCAAATAATGCGAATCACTGCGCGCGGTGACGAAACTGACGCGCGGGATTGTGCTTGCTTGCGATATGCGCGCGCGAGTGTTGTTCAAATGGATGCTTGCAAAAATTCCAACAAACACGATAATTGCACGAAAACCTCGAAGAAACCCGAAAACTTGCTGAATCGAAACAAATTCAAACATAAATACGAAAAGAATTTAACCAAAATGGTAGATAACGGGGTAAATCGACCAGCGAATGGACGAGTAACGACACTGCAGGATTCAGATGGACTGTAAAATGAAACTTATCGAAACGAATTTTTCAATCGCTGTAGCTAACAACAGATATTATGCTGATAGGAGAAAAAAATATTCGAACTAATTGCGACAAATAATATTGAAGAAATTGACAAATAAGTAGCGAAATGACTAAATCGCCAGTCAATGGACGTAATTAACAGAAAATGGACACTCGACCGCCATTAAATAGACGCGTAGTTGAATCTTGTGAAGCATAACGATGTAGTATTTTTTTATTAAGGAGGAAGATACCTTTAGGCGAGGACAAAATTTGCTGCTTACCACGATTTAAAAAAAAAGGTTTCTTTACTATTTTTCAGACGCAGGGTATGTTTTATTACTACTTTTGGCTGTTACATGGTGACTTTTTTAAAATTAACGTTTAGCAATGGCGGAGATCTGTCACTGGCTTCTAAATTGCATTTTCGAAACTGGCGTGAGGTATAGCTCAATAACTAATCGACCAATACTAGCGAAATTTGGTATAAACCTTTCTAACCTTACTGTTAAAAACATGAACCTAAATTTTCATGGAATTTTGTCAAAAGTTTGTCAAACAGATTATCAAAACGTTTTCCAAAAAATCAAAGATTGGTTCTATTTTGAGTGATAGAAGTAATGAAGGGTGTCCCAAGATGACCTGACATGTAAATTCATTAATAAAATGTATTATTTTTTTTTTAAGTACGAATATTTTTATTTTAATACAAGGTACCAATATGGAGGTTATGTGTGGAACACAATATCCGATAAATGGCCGCCTCGTCTCTGTTTGCACACGTTCGCTCTTTTGATGACATTTTCAATAACATTTTGGCATAATTGCGGACTAATTTCATTAATGGTGCGTCCAATTGCTTCCTTGAGCTCCGGAATGGTCTGTGGCCCATTGGCATACACTTTTCCTTTCAGAAAAGCTCAAAGAAACAAGTCCAATGGTCAGGTCAGATCGTTTTGTGAAACCGTTTATTTACCTTCAAAACTCATAAAAATCTTTTGGTTCAGCCTTTAGAGCACGTAACGCGTTCCGTAACTAAGGTGCGCGGTGTGCAAGTGCGATAACCTAAAAAAAATCCGTGCGGCGTCAACATTTTATATTAAGGGGTCTTCTCACTTTAGACGCTAAAAAGGCTATTTTTATGATTTGTTTGATAGGTTTATATTATAGATATTGATATAAAAGTTTTTGCACTTAAGGCCTTGGGCCACAGTAACGGGTGTAAAATCATGGGCGAATTTAACCATTTTTTTCGTATAAAAAAGTGATTCACTCGTAAAATTAATTACACATCTATTTAGCATATCAAGCTGTTAGAAAATATTTTTTTTTGATTCACAAAATGGCCGACTACTCGAAACTTCTCGAAACAGCTTTTTTCCAATTGGCGTGACAAATAACTTCAACAATTTTCACTCGATTTACTTCAAATTTAAGAGTTATGTTCCTAATTGCATTTCGCAGAGAAGTACGTACGGAATTTCTGATTAATCGAAAACTTTTCATTTCATGAGCAGTTATAATGAAATTTTTCACTGAAAATTAATTTCTTAAGTTCAACCACCTACAACCTTTTGAATAAAACAATATTCTTTAAAATTCCGTACGTACTTCTCTAGGTATTCTAATGTAGATTGACGAGAATTTTTGTTTTTTGTTCTAGGTTAAAAATTGTGGATGCTAAATGTCACGCCGCGGAGCGCCCTAAAAAAAGATAAAAGACAATATTAGTAGTCGACCATTTTGTACATCGGAAAAAAAAATTCTAATAGCTTAATATTCATCCTAAATAGATGTGTAATTAATTTTATGAGCGAATCACTTTTTCATCCGAAAAAAATGGTTAATTTCGCACATGATTTTATACCCGTTACTGTGGCCTAAGACCTTAATAAATACACTTTCGAAATACATTTAAAAAAAAACATTTTTTCATGTATTTATGTAACCCAAACAAACTTTAAACGCGTTTTTCTCGAAATAACTTTTTCGACGGCTTGGTGATAAAATCTTTGAAACTACTGAACCTTATGAAATGTTAACCACATATTTTTTACAACTATAGTCAAAGCGCATATCAACGATTTTTTTCAAATATCGATATTTACTGTTTTTTTGCCAAAAACGGTGAAAAACACGTTGTATTTGTTTTTTTTCCGAAAAATGTTCGCCATTTTGTTATTTTTGCATACATAAAAAATCGTATGATATGCGCTATAGCCGTTAACATACTGAATCTAAAATCGTTTGTTTTTTTTCGGATGATCCATCTCCGAGATTTTACCAACGCGCAGACCTACAATCTTTTTTAGGACAGCTTTTTAACTACAATTTTCGTCTATAAATAGTGACTTAAATTAATAAATAAAAATTTTCAATGTATTTCGGAAGATTATTTATCAAGTGTAATAACTGTTATATCAATATTTATAACGTAAACATGTCATGAAAATTCATGAAAATAGCCGTTTTAGCGTCTAAAGTGAGAAGGCCCCTCAAACTGAGAAATCGGTTTTGGCGAGACCTGTAATTTTTTTTTGCTAAATTATAGTGTGAGTCGAGTTTTTGTCGACACTTTATTCTTTGCTTATTTTAAATATAAATCTACTTTCGTCTATTCACTGGTCGATTCACCCTAAATCCAAACAGCCCCAAAAAATCCGAACAAATAATAGTATTTTTTTATTATTATTTGTTCTTTCCTAAGGCACACGCTGTTTACGTTTGTAACCTATTGAACAAATAATAGTATAAAATAGTATAACATATCACGATTAAATCTTGGCGCCTCGAATATCGTACTTTGCCCTCGAAAAAGTCACTTCCGGCATGTTCGAGAACAAAAATTGTTTGTTGAGTTAAAACCGCATTGAAGTCGAGACTTTTTTCTTCGAGTCTTACCTCTGAGTCTTTTTTTATTTACTTCAACGACACGTGCGTCCAAATATGTTCGCCACAAATTCATCAGTCATTTCCACGTATTTATATATATATATATAAATTATTGATTTTTGTTTCAAAATGCCTCAAGCTGACGTTCACTTTCGGCGAAGAATATTTCGATTCGTCCAAACGAATGTGGGAACATGTGGTTCGCACGAGTGGAGATGGTCATGAATTGTTTTGCTGACGTTGCATCAGTCACGAGCGATAGTCGATGCATCCACGAGTTTTCAACACTTATTGACAATCATCTTGAATCAGTAATAAAAAAATAGGCGCGCCTTACTGACGCAAGAATTTTGAAAAAAGCTCTCAACATTGTTCGTTTCAAAACATTGTTTTGAAAAAAGCTCACAACAAGAAGAACATTAAAAAGTCCGCTCGAATGTTTTTTTTTCGCGTTTGAGATCTTTTCTCATGAATTACGATTTTTTTTCTTTAATTAATATTTTTTCGTTCAGTAAGATTTTCTTTCCTTGATTAATATTTGTTTTAGTCATGATTTTTTTCGTGGAGATTTTCTTTCCTTAATTAATATTTTTTTTATTCATGATATTTTTCGTGGAGATTTTCTTTCGTTAATTAAGATCTTTTTTTCGTTAGATCAGATTTTTTTAATCAAATTTTTTTCCTTGAGATTTATTTCGTTAATCAAGATTTTTTAGTCACTATTTTTTTCGTGGAGATTTTCTTTCGTTAATTAAAAATTTTTTCGTTGAAATTTCTAAAGATTTTTTTCGTTGAGGTTTGTTTTTGTTACTTAAGATCTTTTCTTCGTTTGATCAGATTTTTTCGGTAATCAAGACTTTTTTAATCAAGATTTTTTTGTTGAGATTTTTTTCGTTCAGATTAATTTTGTTAATTAAGATTTTTTTAGTCATGATTTCTTTCGTGATTTTCTTTCGTCAATTAAGATTGTTTTCGTTGAGATTTTTTTTTGTTAATTAAGATCGTTTCTTCGTTTGATCAGATTTTTACGGTAATCAAGATTTTTTAGTTGAGATTTTTTTCGTTGCGATTTATTTCGTTAGTTAAGATTTTTTTAAGTCGATTTTTTTCGTTGAGATTTTCTTCCGTTAATTAAAATTCTTCTTTGTTTATTCCGATCGTTACCTAATTGAGTTTTTTTTTCGCTGTCTGAGATTATCTTTCGTTAGTTAAGATTTTTTTTCGTTAAATATTTCTTTTGTTTTCGTTAACCAAATTTTTTTTCATCAATTAAGATATCCTTTTATTAATTACGATTTTTTTTAGCTAATTGTGATTTGTTTTCGTCGAAAACTTTTTTCCCTCCACTAAGATTTTTTTTTTCATTAGTTGAGATTTCTTTTCGTCAATCAACATTTTCTTCTTTCACACACTGTCAACGTGCACGTGGCGAACGTTACGATCAACGATCCGAGAACAAGTTGCGTGACCGAGCGATTTCTTTCAATTTTCTTCCGGCCGATAAGTACATACGCGCAATGATAGGCGCGAATGTTCAACGCGAGCACGCGCACTTCAAATTCTCATCACTAAAGTGTCGACATGTATCAGGGGAAATTTTTTTTTTTTTATTTAAAAAAAATTAAAAATTTTTTTTTTTTAATTTGTATTTTCTTTCGGGCTATTTTTCTCTGCGCGAAAGAATTTATTTGCGGAGGCCAATGCAACTGGTCAGCAATGCGCCTCACTGGGGGACATCTCTCAGCGATGTGACTCACACGAGTAACAGTCGTTCTGGAAACTTCGTGCACTACGAGTGGCAGGGCCGTTGCAACCATTTCCTTTGCCCCGTACCCATAGTGATTATTATTATTTACAATAATTATTTATTGTTATCTACTATCATTTATTTTTTTATAAAATTAAAATAATTTTCTTCTTTTTTATCATATTTATTTTTATGATTTATGTCATTTATTTATCTATTGTTGTTATTATTATTATCACTATTTTTTACTAGTTATTTTCGTTCGTACGCCCTTCGTACAAAAAACTACGTCAGTTTTTTTGGTCAGATGTTAAGACGGGATACTATTGTGATGTGTGAAAAAAATCGTTTTTTTTTTGCAATTTATTAAAGTATACATATTCAAGAATATGTGAAAAAATATTCAAGATAAAATATTGAGTATTTTTTAAATCCCCGAATGGGAGTAAGAATTTCGCCAAAATAACATTTATTTTAACACTTGTCATTTTGTGAAATGTTTTATTTTGTTCTTTCGAAAAACAGTTACGTACAACGAGAACTACATTTATATAGATTATAAAACTTTTTTATTTTTACTTTTCAGACTAACTATTGTTAATTTATCGATCTGGCCTTTGCGCCACATTTTTTTTCAGAGGCCCTATTATATTTTAATAACGTTGGTAATGTAGATTTTTTAAAATGAAAATTTACAGTCAGTGGGTTTAATGTATGCTTGATAACATACCTTTTTCCCCCAAATCGCAAATAAACATACTAGTCGACAAAAAAAATAGAAAAACGACGTTTTTTCGGTCTGTGGCAGTGGTGCCCTCCCTCAATGAAGGGTAAATAAATGTTTCTATCAAAAAGTATTAATTCATTCAAATGGAAGTGAATGTTGGAATTCAGTAACTTCGTTACCGGTAATATGGCTATATCAAGTAACAAATGCGATTTAAATCCAGTAATCATAAAATTCAAGAAACATAATAAATAAAATGACGCAATTATCCAATAAATAATAATAAAATATAATAATCGAATTTGCGAATATATGCCTTTTGAGAGCAGAATAAAAAGTTCTGTGAATGGGCGAAGATACGATAGCTTGTCAAATTGTTGAAAAAATTCCAATCCCATTTATAGACGGAGTTCTTTACTGGACCAGACACAAAATATCGAGGAGGCAACCTCTACCTAGGTACCAACCTCAAGGGGGATTTGATAACTCTGATTTCATCCTTAAAAACAATTATATAATAATTGTTTTCTTTTTTATTTTAACATTTATCGATATAATCTATATCGATAGATGATATAATCGATATAATCTATCGATAAATCAATAATTAACAATGTCCAACCGATTATAGGTAAAATGTCTGAATATTAATCGAAATGATAATTAATTATTGAAATTATAATTAAATAATGATGGTTCATTCATTACCTACACCTGATAATTAATTGCTTGGAACGAATAACAATACCACGTAATTCATTAATTATTTTCCTAATTAATATGAAATATTGATGATCAATCATGAGTAATAAAGAGCAATTAAACAAAAAGCTTGTGCAAATAACAAAAAGATTTTCGTAGTATATTATTTTTTTTGGCTTACAAACGTCTGGTGCCAATGAGACTCTTCTGTAATTCATTCGAGTCGTCTGTTCAAAGTGCATTCTCTCGACTCGACCGTAGCGGTAAAATTCACACGCATTTCATAAATATTTTTCGATCTGCCTATGCGCATCGAACTTTTAACCGCTGTATAGTCACGTATTCACGCACAATCAGTCAAGGCTGCATGCAAATTAGATGTTTAGATATTTTTATTTTTCAAGGCGTTTTGCGAAACGCCGTCTTTTTGGCTGAATTTTTTACCGAATCTTTTCTCGTGTTTTTTTTATTACTCAATGAGGAGGCAATGGATTATTTGTCGTGAAAATATGAATCGTTGAATGATTATGTTTAACGTTGTAAATAAAAATATACTATGTCAAGTGCGTCGAATTTCGATTTACAATGTTAATTGTGATTTAAGTTTGATCTTGGATTAAAATTTACAATGTTTATGGTAATTTGAGTTAAAGTTTACAATGTTTATTGTAATTTTAGGGTGTAGTTCCGAAAAGCCGATACCTCTGATTAATTTGGAATTTGAGGTACGCATATTTGTTGGACGAGTATTTGGCCGATACCTCTGATTAATTTGGAATTTCGGGTACCCATATTTGTTGGATGGGTATTTGGACTCTCTGATTACGAATATCATAGTGAAAATGCCCGCAAATTTGATTTTCAAGGTCAACACTTACGAACACTGATTTTTGAACAGTTTTTCTGCTTTATTTAAATAAATATTATTTTTAAAGAAAAATGTCTCGTATAAAAGTTATAGCCTATGAAAATATTGATATTTTATGTTCTATACAGTTTTTATCCAAAACCATTCCGTTTCGAGAAAAATGGGATAATGGTCCAATAAGTGAAAATTGCTTACGATTAGCTCCATTAGTTTTGATATTATATACTAACGCACTTTACCGCGGGAAGGTTGGAGTTTAGTCTTTAAAGTGCATGTTTTTTCCTTTTTATTTATATTTTCGATTTGTTTTCTTTTATTTTAGTTTCTTTTTGTATTGTATACTATTTTTGCATTTTTTGTTTGGGTTTTTATGGGTGGGTTGGGTTTGGTTTTTGTGGGCTTTTTATTGAATTTTGTTTTTTTTTTACTTTGGGTTGTTTGGGCTTTTTTGTTTAGATTTGTGTTTGGATTTTTTGTTGGTTTTGTTTCAGTTTGAATTTAAGTAGATGAGTAGATACTATCGAACCTAATGAAGCTAACAATAAGCAATTTTCACTTATTGGACCATTATCCCATTTTTCTCGAAATGAAATGGTTTTAGACAAATATTGTGTACAACATAAAATATCAATATTTTTGTAGATTACAACTTTTGTAGCAAACATTTTTCTTTAAAATGAATATTGACTTAAGTAAAACAGAAAAACTGTTGAAAAGTCATTTTTCGCGAGTGTTGACCTTGAAAATCAAATTTGCGAGTATTTTCGATATGATAATCGTGATCAGCAAGTCAAAATACATAGGTGCACGAAATTCCAAATCAATCAGAGGTATGGGCTTTTCGGAACTTTATCCCAATTTTAATTTCAATTTCAATTTACAATGATTTTTGTAATTTTGATTTCAATTTTAATTGAACAATGTTAAATGGTAATGATACTATGCATAAAAATATCCATTGTGGATTTCAATTTTTCATGTCAGCTTTTCCATGACTCTTACAATTAATAGCAATAGCAGCACATCTCGGAATGGAAGTTTTGCCACAGTGTCTCCATTCCCACTGTATCATTGGAGAAACGCCAGTTACCAATTAGATCGATTCGTACATGCATACTTCTCGTAATAATTGGCCGTCGATCGGTGCTCACTCCGACAACTCAACAGAGACAGAGTTCAATGAGAAATCTTTATTGATCTTTTGGTACGAAAAAAAACGTCTTGAGGAAGAGCCTATGGTGGTCGAAGAATTCGAGACTAGGTTATTTTTTTTTAAATCCTTTCTCCCAATCCTCTGATAGTGTTGACGGTGAATCAATGGAAGTTGATACGGAAAAATAAGGCCGGAAGTTTTTGTTGATCCGGAAGTCTTCGATCGTAACGGAAGTCAGAGTACTTTGCACCGCTGTGACGAAGTGTACTTGTTATCGATGTGTAACCGCGCGCAAACACGTTCAGGACAGGTTATTCTATTCTTCTATCAGTGGAAAGTAAGTTTCAATTTGATCTATTAAGGAGGTACGATCATTACTACGAATCCAACTTGCGGATTTGAAATTTTTACACGATTTTGACGAATGTTTTATGCAGCTGTTGCCAAAATTTTAGCTATTTTGACCGTTTAGTTTTTTCGCAATAAAACTGCCAAGTCGAGCACTTTGAGTTACCGAAGCACGTCGTCTTATGGAGACGATCGACCGGAAGTGCGGTGATCGTGGTTTTTCTGCTCACGTATCTAGCTAAACCCGTTGGAAAACTAAAAATTCGATAGATTAGATATAATAGATATTGTAAAAAATAAGAAAATCAATCTTCACCGTGTAGTTAAAGCACTATATTACAAGAAAGTTTCAATTTCCGGTTGAAAATGGTCAGAACGACGAAATAGCACCCACAGACTTAGCAACGTCGCGAGTAACAGCTGATGCGTTTGGCGAACATAACCCAGCTTTATTTTGAAATTAATTTGAATAAAAGCCGCCACAATATATGCAAACAACAATTTATGGCGTTTTATCATTTATCACGTATCAATAATGTGTATAATTATATTCTGCCTATCGTGTTAATTCCGCTGAGGTAATTGAAGCCTATTTTAATAGGTTTCTGGCTGATTATTTTGTCCTTTTAGTCCGTTTTTATGGTGGATATGTTAATATTATTATTACGAAGATTACTACCGAGTCGTTGACAGTCTAATTTTTCAGTTTTTATTTGTTCACGTGCAATAAATTCATCATTTACCACAACGTTTGGCACACTATAATCGATAATACGAATTATCAACATAAGTAAACACCAATCAGAGCAGCTGTGGGTAAAATAAATTTAGACTGCCTTTTGACCCCGTGGAAGTAATCGTACCTCTTTAAAGTCTTGCCAGTTATTGTGAAACAAAAACAGGTTAATAATTATTAAACTCGACGAAATTGGAAAAGCTTATCGTTTTTTGTTTTCTGAAAAACAAAATGACTGAACCAACAAAATCACAGCCGTTTGGTAAAGAATAACCCAATTTATTTGCCCGGTTTTTGACTTCCACGGACGAAAAAAAAATGTCAATCAATTTTTGACAAAAATCGCTTCCTGATGACCCCGCAAATTAAATTTCCTCTTAATTGCGCAGAGATTCGTGTGAATCGGTCCATCCGTTGAAGGTGCAGAGCGCCACGCGCGCTGAAAAATGCTGTTTTCAGAAAAACGCTTCGAGCCCCCCAGCTAACTTTTTTCCAGACGGCGGACGGTTCCGCTCAACAGGCTGCGAATTCTAAAATACTTTTTATATGAAAATATCCTTGTACCTACGTGTTCTAAACACTTTAACGATGCAAATTAGGTAAAAAAATCGAATTTTTCATTGTCATGAACGGTGACCTGTCCGTGAACTTGAGGCGTGGAATTGTGTCATTGCGTATAAGTCAGGGTCGCGTAATAGAGACACTTGTGCTATCGCTTTCGCAGTTGTCTCGTATTATCTTTCGCGTGGGGTCATCGATTGACCCATTTATAATCCAACGAAAGCTTCTTCGTGTACACAACACCTCAACCGAATATCGTCGCGAACTTGAGCCAGAAAATCCTACGAGTTTTCTACTTTTCCGAAAAATCGTCGCATGGGGTGACCTGAGTGACCCCTGGAACTGGAAAACGACGGTTGGAGCTCAGGCCACGGAACAGTTGACGCAGCACCCCATGCAGACATTTTTTGAATTAGAAAAAAAAATTTAATGCGAAAATTCAAAATTCGATTTTTTGAATTTTTCAAACCAAATATTGTTTAGAAAATTCAACGTACAGAATGTGATGGGATCCATCAACAATCGTATTGGATTCTGTTCGACAATGTGGGAATCCACATAAAGGTTAGGGTGTTAGGGAGGTCGATGCAGAGCCTTAAGGGGGCGAAGGTTACCTCGTTAGGAACATATCCAAGCTAGATTACCTTAGTTCAAAGTCTGAGGATTTCGAGTTATCATGGTAAGAATGATTTTTAAAAAATCCCCCAAAATTAGGTACTAACTCGTTCATAATGCTTCAAAGAGACAATAATTGGCAACTAAAAACTTATTTGCGTCTTAGCTTAATGTGTATTCAATCGACAAACACCAATACAATCATCTGTATCCACACAATTAACTAAATGGGACGTATCGAATAATTAAAAAGTTGTCAAGAACGAAAAATACCTCTTATGTTAATGCTATTTGAAAAAATAGCATTAACATAAGAGGTAAACGAGTTGGTACCTAATTTTGGGAAATTTTCCAAAAATCAGACTTACCATGATAACTCGAAATCCTTGGACTTTGGATTAAGGTAACGTAGGTATATTCCTAACGAGGTGACTTATCACCCCCTTAAGCCTTTGCGTCGACCTTCCTAACACCCTGTATAGATATACAAAACGAGTGGATCTTAAGGATGTTGTGTCCAAAATTGAAAATGATAATGAAATTTTAAAAATTTGATAGGCCATTATGTAAACATTTGAAAGGTTGTATCAAAATTTCACGACGATTGCGAAGCTGGCTACTGAGAAATAATAATCCACAAATTACACGCAGCCTTATGGAAACTGACGTAACTTTGCAATTCTATTAGCAAATAGCAAACTTTGCTATTTGTTTTCAAGAAATAGAAGAAATATTTACGAACGATCGTTTGTTCGTTTCAAATATATCAAAAACAAAAGTGGCTTTATGGTGCAAGAAACGACGTCGTCCGTTAACGAAAATGAGTATTTAAATTTCCCGCTATTTTCGGTCTATGCAACGTTGCCGCTATATTCTTATGTGTTTTTCCTCAAGTGTGACTTTTTTTGTATTTTTGGCATCATTTCTTATAACGAAAAAAAAAATTGCATAGTTACTTCAGTTTCCATAAGGCTGCGTGTAATTTGTGAATTCTAATTTCTCAGTAGCCAGCTTCCTATTCGTCGTGAAATTTTTACCCAATCTTTCACATGTTGGGTATATAATGACCTATCGAATTTAAAAAATGTTATTACCATCTTCAATTTTGGACACAGCATCCTTAAAAAAGTATAAGCGATATAAAAGTAGCTAAGTATAAAAGTATATAGGAATGTGATGCGTTTTGGGACTCCCCAACAAATTTGTGCACGGAATCACGAAAGGATATTATTTTTTAAGATCCAACGCATTTCGGTCGAAAATGAAAAAAATGGTCAAACAACCTCAACCAGAAAATAGCGCGGGATCCACTTGGATTCCAATGCGAACCCCCTACGTGCAGCCTGCCTATATAAAACCCCTATAGGGTATTTTCTATGGGGAAATCCCTATGGGGAAATTTCAGCACGGGACTTGGTGACTTTTCCGCTGCTGGAAAGTTGGCGGAATCCATTCACAGTTCGAGTCAAGGGGATCCGTCAAATACGTGTAAAGGCACTGCTGAACATAGCGAGATAAGTGAGATAACACTCCCATTATTTCTCAGCGTATTTCTGAAAATGCAAACATGACGTCAGTCCTCCGCGTCTTATACTCTGTCTTTTCTCATTACATCGTGCAAACGTCTTTCAACCGCAATCCTCATATCGAAGAATCTCCAGTAGAGAAGAAAACGACTGACCGAAGTGTGGGTTCGTTCGGTTTGAGCTTCCGAGTTCATTTAGAATCTGAGCCCTATGTCTTTCTATCGAGTGTACGTAAAAACGTCCCCAATAATAACTATTCAGCATGTATACATGCATTAATACCCGCGGCGACAAATATGCATCGTTTTTTTCCATTTTCTAATTCGAAGAAGCCTAAATAAAAACAGGTGCCAAAAATATGTTAGGCGTGGAAGTTTGAGCGATGCAAAACTTCCATATTTCAATTTCCCAAGTGATTTTGAATGGTTGTCCCACATAAACTACCGTGTCATTCTTTGGGCAGTGGCAATAGGGATCTCTTTTCAAAAGCTTTCGAAGGGTCTGAGCTTTAAGTACAACGTGCCTTTGAAAATATATTTCCAGTTTATCCGCCACGTTATTTAGCATCTTCTAAAATAGTCCACTTATCAAAAATTGGTAACTCGAGAAACTTAAAGTCAGCAATAGAACCAGAGGCAAAAAAGAGGAATACAAAAATGAAGGATCAAAGTTAAAGATCCCCGTTCGTGAATATCGTTTTATTTCCCCTGGTCGAAAAAGTGCGCCGAGTGGTTCCAAACTTTTCGCCTTGAGTGTAGATAGACCAACGTTCGTTACTTGACACACATATCCAGACACAAACGTCTGCAGTGAAGTATAGACGCACCGGACAGGAGTCGAGCGTCGATAGCCTGCGGTAGCAGAAATTATCAGTGACCGTTTAACTTTTACGCTCCGCACTGCGTCAGCGGAGGTGCGCAGGCGCACAATGCCGACCCGCCGAGTGCGCATGCGCGCTAGATCAGTGGCTTGCTCGCGCTTGCGCCGCGTTGCGCTTGCCCATGGAAGCCGAATATTATGGACATACATGCAGTAGGATGCGCTTTTACGACGGGAATTTGAACTCACCTCCAAATAGATCGTTTTCATTGTGGAGATTGGCGCGATCTCAGCTTCAGGGGACAAACTTCTCATGCGCGGAAGATCCTCCATCTCTTTGTTCCGACAAGCCGCGTTAGTGTACGTTTGAGTACGTGCTATCCAACCGTACCGATCAAAGTCTACCGGGCCCGTGCAATTTCTTACGTAAGGAAAAGTTTCGTCGTGTGAAAGGGAGATCGATAAATAAATATATGTATACACCGAGGAGGAGCACTGTATATGCAGCCATACACAGTTGAACACGTCACAGGCTCACGAGCGACACTGAGCGACGGTCATCCTTTGCGTCAGAATTTTCTTTCGCCGCTTAATCAGCAAACAATTTATCATCGTTATGTACTATATGTGGCATATGCGTGTTTGTATACGTCTATATTATGTATACTTTGATCAATCGCTTCGGGCCTCACGTTGCGATCTATGACGCAACAACGTTGCTCAAAGTTCCTTTTTCTTCACACTTACCCGCTCTGTTGATTTCCGTATCGCACGCTCGGTAATGTAGGTATCCGAGCGCATGATTGGAAATCTGCAGAAATAGGGTATTGCTGTTTGGTGGAAGCGACAGCTCACTTTCTCATTGGTAATTTGGCGGTATCTTTGTTACCTGTTGGCGCACGTAGTTCAGGCAATGAGCAAGCTGATTTCGGACTTACATTCGCTCTCATCGCTCGGTGTTTCGGTCCTCCAATGACTTTCTATCGGACTTTAATTAGATGTTCTCCAATGAGGTACGTATAGACACGCAGGTCGTAAGATCTTTGAATTCTTTTGGGAATGTCCATGTACCGATGGGGAAACCTTTGTTACCGACGGTCGGTATTGCATGGTGCTGAAGGGGGCGCAGAATTGTTTGGCGACCGAAGGGGAAATTGCGGTGATAATTGAAATACGACGAATTCTAAACGTGGTTGGGTTTAAGGGTACTGCATAACGGCGCACGGCAAATCGTGGAAAAGATAGATCTCTTTTTTATCTGCCGCTGGTGATTGAAGTTTAGCTACTCCCGATTTCACGACTTTGAAGACAGGAAAAGTGGCTAAAAGGGTTGAATTTTTTTACAACTTTTAAACTACTTTACCGATCTGTCGGATGGTAAATTTGCCGGGAATTACGAATATCTCGGAGTTTTTGTCGAAAGCTCAAAATTACGCTGGTCAAACGCGAAAAACGTGTTTTCATGCACATTTGATCCGTTTTTAAATGTAAATCGAAGGTTTTGGCGGGAAAGAATTGCGAATTCGTATTAAGAGGGTGCAAATACATCGATTGGGATGTATAAAAAACATTTAAAATAAAAAAATCCTCTGTCGACGGAAAATAAGTAGCTTTACTGAATCATTGATTTTTTCCTGTTTCGATTTGGAACTCCATCATGTGCTCATTTTCTTTATTATTGTTTTCTCTTTCAAGGAACGTTTGATTCATCGAGTTTAGATAATTCTTCGACTTTTGGCAGAATTTCAAAGTTGGGCCATCGATTTTCGCGAATTTTTCCATACAATTTCCATACCCTTTGCCTCCTTTTCTGCCATTCTTCAAGTGCTGAGTCTTTCAAAATCTTTTTCATAACCCCGCCAACGAAATAATCTCACTCACATAGGACCGATGCGATGCCTGTTTGAAATTTCGCGATTTCAGCGATTCCGGAAGAGTGGACAAAGGGATGAAAAAAAAGATTTTGACCTTTAAACTATTTCGAGGGTTTAGTGGATCGAAAATTTGCCGCTGATCACGAATATTCCGGCTAAACGCGAAAAACGTGTATACATGCACATTTAATAAGTAGCTTTACTGAATAATCGTTCATTTTTTTCTGGCTCGATCGAAGGGATCGACATTGTTTTTTCTCTACATTTTACCCATTTCAAGTCTCCATCTGATGGGAAATTTTCTGCCGATTACGAACCTCACCGAGTTCTTGTCAAAAGCTCAAAACTACCCTGCTTATTCACGAAAAACGTGTTTCTATACACATTGGACGATTTCTAATATTAATTGACAATTTTGGAGAAAATAAATATTGAATTCGTATACAGGTGGTAATCGTATTTGCATAAGGAATTATGTAAAAAATATCAAAGTTCTGTTTTTTTGGTGCTAGGAAATAAAATACGTTGACACATATTTTAAACATATAATATATTCATTTGTATGCTTGTACATGTCTCGTATGGTTTGTTTGTGTTATTTTTTCTTCATCGTTTTTCCCCCTTCTTCGTCATTATATACAACAAAATATCTATGACAACAGTACAGTAGAGAACAATGTATACAATATAATAGTTATATCGATTGTTAGTTTAATTCATTAAGGTGAGATGCAAAAAAACCGTTTTCTCTTCCCTCCCAATTGTCCCTCTCGTGTTTCCTTACACTCTCTCGATTATACGAGAATTATACAACAAATATATATATGTACATATGCGTGCGCATATACATAACGGGCGTTGCTCGTCGCGGAAAGAAATAGAACAAAAAAAAGATACAAATTTCTCCCGCAATGCCGATCTCACGACTGACGTTAGTTATATATTATTCTTTTTTTTATATTA
>OX632366.1:13002946-13095446 GCA_951751655.1 Ophion costatus | reverse complement strand
AAGCCGTTTTCGAGATACATCTGGCACCGACTTTGAAAACTATGTTTCGAGACAATCGCGTTTGAATCGCTTCCAGTCAACGAATTTATTTTTAAAAATTCCTAAACATACCTCAATGTACATATTTTCAAATAAAAAAATCCGGATCTAATCGAAACATTAGTTTTTGAGATAAAAATTTCCGAAGTTTTCCTCTTTCCCTTGCCATTTACTCTGGTACCTCCCCTTAAGGGGTCCAGCCTCTCGGGGAATTTCAAATTTTCAGAGAAGAAAAGGTAGATGACAGTGTCAATTTGGGAGGCCAAATGTTTGGTGCTAGCATTGCAGATTAGTGGTGAGGCGAAAAATTCTTGTGCTACACGTTAGTTTGAACTTCAAACGCGTTTTTCTCGAAACCATGATTTTCAAATTGGCCGGAAACGCAATTCAACCAAATGTGCACCGATTCACTTGAAATTTTGGACGTATGTTCTCAGATGCATTTTCGGTGGAACGTCGAACGAAATTTGCGATTGGTTATTAAGGGATCATGACAGTGTGGAATTAAATAAAAAAATCGATTTTTTTTCATCATTCGATCGTATGGAAGTATAGACGGTTATAAACAGGTGACTCTTATTGCTCTATCCATATAGATGAAAAAAATTCGGGAAAAAGTGTTTTTTTTTCACGCTGAAACCCCTACCCTTCCCTTAAAAATGAGTTTTACAGGCTGAACGTCAAAACGAATATGGTCTGACTGCTCGAACTACTCGGTCTTCCAATGATCGATCGTTCGCGTGTCGAAGCACGACTTCTGGCATGCGAAGGTCGCGGGGGCCGGGGGGAGGCACGATTAAAATTCGGCATTAGGTGTCTTAATTTCCGAATTTACCAAAAAAAAGTATCGACAATCCCAAACGAACTTTTCTTCGATTCTGGATGTTCGCGTAGGTATTCCGATTTACCGTTATGGCGGTATTTACGTTTACGACGATGAAAAAATCGATTTTTTTAAAACGGTAGGACTCTATATGTAGAATCACTCTCTCAAAGTTTCAAAGCCAAATTCGAAAATCGTCAAACGAGAAGCGAGAGCGCAGAGTGGCAGGCAGAGATGAGCAAAAAGTAATTGAATTAATAACTAACAATTACAATTATTACTGTAATTGATCATTTAATTACTTTGTAACGGATTTCTTAACTAATTAGTGACCACAGGTACCAAGGGCAATGCAATTCAAATTCGGCGTAAACTTTAAATGCGTTTTTCTCAAAATTGCATTTTCGAAATTGATGTACGGGTTCACTCGAAAACTAATGAGCCCATTGAGTAGAAACTTGGTAGAAATGTTGATAATATCGCTACCTTCTACTTGACGAGAATTGTTTTTCAACATTTCGAAGAAAAAAAACTGCTTTTTGTATCCTAATTTTACAGAAATTCTGAGTTGAATTTTGATTTCTTTTGGCAAACGCGCTTAAACTTGCATTTTATTCATTTTAATTACTGTGAAATAGAAACCATACATGTTCCAACTGAAAAAATTGTTGAATCTTATTGCAACAAGGGGGCTGTTACAATCTGCCACAGCGCCCTCATTTGATGACAAATGAATTTGAAAAAATAGTTTTGAATAGTTAAATATACTATTAGGGGTACACGTAAGTTTTAAAGCCACAGCTCCGCCATTTTTATTATAAATCGATTGAAAAATATATTTTTGAATACTCGAATATACTATTGGGGCTACAAGTAGGTTTTAGAGGATTCACAAAAGAGGGCGTTACTAGTATTAAGGGGTTACCCCCACTTGCGATTTTGAAAAAATCGATTTTTTTTATTGCATTTTTTTGAAGCATAAGTATCTGAGAATATGTCCTGAAAATTTCAAGTCGATCCGAACAAAATTGACTGAGATATGAGCGTTGAAAGAGAAGAATCCGTGAATTGAAGAACTGAAATTGAAACTTTAAACGCGTTTTTCTCAAAATGGCATTTCTGAAGTCGGTGACCAAGATTACTTGAACACTAATGAACCGATCTTCTTGAAATTTTGCAGGCATATTTAATACATAAAAATGTAGTCTTTAAACGTTCGATTATTTTTCTCGAAAAAAAAATGGCCGCTTCATAGCCAAAAAACGGCCGTTTTTTTCGTTAAAATCGAACCATTAACTTTGACTGTCCGCCATTTTGTGAAAAATGAATATTTTTTAAAATCCTTCGATTAAAGACTAGTTTATACTTATATTTGACTAAATCCATCCCCTTTTTTTTTCAGATGATCCACTTCGCCGCAATGTTGGTCACCGCAAACCGTGTATATAAAAACATTATTTCATTGACGGCCATTTGCCACTAAACAATGTAATATTTTTCAATAAAAAAAATACTGAAAGTTCTTCAAGATGTGTTCTTTAAGATGGTATATTGATCGATTAAAAAAGTTTTGTAGTTTTCTTTAAAAAAATTCATGAAAAAGGCCTTTTTTTGCGCTACAAGTGGGGGTAACGCCTTAAGGCCTTAGGCCACAGTAACGGGTATAATATCATGTGCGAATTTAACAATTTTTTTTTGTATGAAAAAGTCATTCACTCATAAAATTAATGACACATCTATTTGGTATGAATATCAAGCTGTTCGAATTGTTTTTTTTCGATGTAAAAAATGGCCGACTACTCGAAACTTCTCGAAACAGCTTTGTTCCAATTGCCGTGACAAATAACTTCAACAATTTACACTCGATTTACTTCAAATTTAAAAGTTATGTTCCCAATTGCATTTCGCAGAGAAGTACGTACGGAATTTCTGAATAATCGAAAAATGTTCATTTTATGAGCAGCTTATGTGCAGTTATAACGAAATTTTTCACTGAAAATTCATTTCTTAAGTTCAAATACCTACAACCTTTGAACAAAACAATTTCTTTTAAATTCCGTACGTACACTGTAAAAAAAGATATGAAATTTACAATACATTTAAGATACAAAAGAATTGAATTTTACGAACTCAGTAGATGAAATTAAATTTGAAACACTTGTATCGTAAATTTAAAATAGTCACATGAAATTCTAACGTGGATATAGAATTTAATAGATGGAACATGGAATTTCAAAGACAAGTTTGTAAATTTGTGGAAAATGTATTGCATTAACCCGTGCCTTAAATTAAAGATTACAACAGTTGTATATTAATTCAAATATAAAAAACAGAGTATTGCAAATACAAAACGCGCTCAACCCACTTCGGCCGCTCGCGACGACCGATGGTCGCGCGTAGTTCGCGTAGCGTCCGAGGGACGGCGCATTGTTCCGCACTTTCCCATAGCCACTCGCAGCTTCGGTCGGGCATATAACCCGACCACCGGCTACGATCGTCCTGGGAAAAACAGACGCGTTTGCAACTCGTACGCGCGTCAGAGAGTGTAACAAATTCGTTACCTCTCCATATCCACGGCAGAGTCGCAGTTCTTGAGCTCGCCTTTTCCGGAAGGAAATTATTTTTCCATTTTTTACGCCGCCAGGTGTTGAAGAAAGAAATTTCACAAAAATCATCTTTTTTTTATCTTTAGCTCCCGTCGAGGAGGATAAATACGAGTCACATTTTCAGTGGGCTTAATTATTAATTTCTGAAATAAACTTTACTTAGGATCAGTAATTTTAATACACACCCGTATGTTGATATTAGCAAATGGTTCTTGAATTTAATATACACTCGTATATTGATATCACCAAATGGTTCTTAATTTCAATATACTTGGATGTGAATATTTCTTTACACGTGCATTATTTTTCAAACGCACAAGTATATTAATATTACGGAGCTACACTTTCATTTTTCAAATAACCTGTTTTGGATTTTCAAAGTCGTATCTGAAATTTCATAAGCGGTATCCGCATAAAAACTTCCTATACTTGTGTATTAATTTTCATACAGAAATTTTTTACAGTGTACATCTCTGGGTATTCTAATGTAGATTGACGAGAATTTTTGTTTTTTGTTCTAGATAAAAAATTGTGGATGCTAAATGTCACGCCGCGAAGCGCTTAAAAAAAAGATAACAAAAGAAAATATTAGTAGTTGGCCATTTTGTACATCGAAAAAAAATATACATATTTTCTATCAGCTTAATATTCATACTAAATAGATGTGTAATTAATTGTATAAGTGAATCACTTTTTCATGCGAAAAAAAATTGTTAAATTCGCACATGATTTTATACCCGTTACTGTGGCCCAAGGCCTTAAACGATGTATTGCCCGTACATTCCCTGCCAAAAGTGAGTTTCGGCGAGAATTTTGAGTACTTTGCGATAACATTAAAATCTGACAAAAAAAAACCGTATTGAAGATGCTAAGAATATTCGATTTGAATAATAAGAATGCGAAAAATGTATAAATAAATTGTTTAAACAAAAAGTTGTTCAAAAAATCTCCGGTAAACTTGATTTTTTGTGACATCAAATGAATTATGATATTTTTTTTCTGAATACACATGATTTTTCAAAGAATTTTCTCTCTATTTCGAAAATCCCATTTTTGACCTTTTCCAGAGGCTGTACCAATGACACCGTTCGTTCAATACCCCGGACACTTCTTGGATTTAATATGGAACATTGCTCCGAAAACCTGTTGAAAATTACTGACTCTTCGTCCATTTTTTTTAATTAAAAAAATAAAAATGAAAATAGAAAGAAAATTCTACAAAAATTCACACCTATTCACACAAATCTACGAATTCATTTTATAATATGAAAAAAGTAGTTCACCGGACATTTGTTGAACAATTTTTTGCTTCAACAATTTACTCATAACTTTTTTGCGTTGTTATTACCAGACATTAATGTTCTGAGCACCTTCAATGTGGTTGATTCGAAAGATTTAAATCTCGTCACAACGTACTCGAAATTCTCGCCCAAACTCACTTTTGGCAGGGAATGTACGGGCAATACATCCTTAAATCTCATCGGACCATAACTTAACCACCTCCGTGTTGAAGCGTCATCATTAGGCTTCAGTTTTCAGTACGTCTCATTTCGTCGAAATTTTTTAATATTCTTCTAAACTTTTTAAAACTTTTTAAACTTTAACCTTTGAACTTTTTTAAACTTTTTAAACAACATAGTTTTTTTTTAATTTCAAATATGTCGACTATTGTGCCGACGACACAAAATTTGCCCGAAGCTTTACTTTTCTGCTTCCATTTAAAAAAACAGCTGAAGTTCATCGATTGCTGTGTTAGGCTTACGATGACCATGCTCTATCAATCTCAACTTGGGAGTACTGGTTTGGACGGTTCAAAAGTGGTGATTTTGACACTGAGGATAAGAAACGTGGAGAAAAGCCGCAGACGTTTGAAGATGCAGAATTGGAGTCATTATCGAACGAAGATTCGTGTCAAACTCAAAAAGAACTTACAGAATTGTTCGGAGCCCAATAAAGTCCCAGCTTTCGCAAGAATTCTATTAAAACTTACTTGTACCCCCAATATTAAAGTATACCTACAGTTTGATAAATGTAGAATAAATATTTCTTATTTTAAAAAATCCCTCAAAAATGCTTAATTGTTTTCCTTCTATATGTGTATCGCCCCTTAACGTGCGGCAAGGTGATTTTTTGCCTCTCGAACCTCCTATAGCAAAACGCGCCTCTCCCCCAATTTTAAAGATTCCGATCGAAATGGTCGCACGGTCAATGAAAAAACCGTGCAACTCGTGGGTTTGGGATGTCTGAGACGATTTTTTTCTCGCCAAGTTTAAACGGAGCGAGAAGCTCCCCCTTAAGTGAGCCTTTACGGAGAGCGTCGTTACGAAAAACGGGCAGGATTTATCGTACAATATAGTAGACTTATCTATGTGTGTACATTAGGGCGTTTAAAAAAATCGATTTTTTTTCTCAACGGAAAATTGAAGTATGTCAAGACAAAGAAAGTTTTGCTAACTTTGAGGGTTCTAAACAATTTTTTGGTTAGTGCTCAAACGCTTTTTTCATGATTTTTTTTTCATGATTATCGGAGTATTAATTTTTTTTTATCTGTATGCAGAAAATGTTAGTACGTCATCCAATGTAAGTCTTCATTTCATTTTTTCCGTGACGATACACAATTTTTTTTTATATTTCTTTTTACCCAAACAATTTGTATTTGCAGATTAAGAATCAATATATGTAATTCGATTGTGAAAATTATATCAACCACTTGATGAACAAAAACACGGTGTTTACATCACTGAACGTCCAACAAGTATGCGTGCTTTTTTGGAGTAATTTGTTGTTTTGGAGTAAGAAAACAAATGGAGAAAAAAAATTGACGAAAAATCGAAAAAAAAAATGAAAATTCGTTTGAGCACTACCTAAAAAAAAGTTAAGTCCTCTCAAATTTTGTATGAATTACTTATTCATAACGTAGTAATAATTTCCATTGAGAATCGCGAGAAAAAAAATCTTTTTAACCACCCTAATGTACATAAACATTTATATATACATATAGATGTATATATAGTGTGTAGGTATGTATGTATAATAATATCGACGTTTAGTCACTTTTTTTGTCTTTTTTCGGCTTTTTTTTAGTATACGATTAATTAGGCGTATCGAGACGCTCGTATAAATACGTCGCGACGTTATTCGATAATAAACTCTACTCACGTACTCGTAAATTCACACACACGCGTATGTTCTTTTTCTCCTCCTTCCCTTCCGTTTTCCCGTAGTAAAATATTGAATTTTCTATTACGATCTATACGTTTACTTTGCACGGAAAGTAACAAAAAAAAAGGAAAAGTAACGAAAAGAAAACCGAAAAAACTTGTAGCGAAGGAACGCCCTTTCATTTTCTCTCATTTCGACGTTTTTTCTTTGCAGCAATATGAACACATGGCACACACGACAGGTAAAAATTTCGTAAAATTCCGCTTCACGATAATCGTCATATGTCGTGCCCATTATAGTAGATTCGCTCGTGAATCTTGATCTCATCGTTTTGGCTCGGGGAATATACTGTTGTTATTACTATCATTATAATTACTGTTATTATTGTGATTATTACTATTATCAATGTAATTATTATTAATGTTGTTATTATTATTATTATTATTATTGATGTTACTATTATCAATATTATTATTATATACGGATGATTGAATGAACGTAAACGCGCCTCGCTCTCTCGACGTCGGATAAATAATCCAGTAAAAGAGACACAAACCCAGCACTTTTTAGCGGAGAATAGGAATTTTCGACTGAAGAAATTTTGCCCCTCAACTCGCCCCAACCCTGAAAAATAGGGGTTGAAAACTTGAAAATCGCCGTAGTTCGATAATTAATAGCCCGATCGAAAAATGTTTTCAACAAAAGTTGTTTGGAATAATAAAATACGTATAAAGTTATGTAACCTCCAACCCTCTATCTTTGAAAATAGCGGCACAAAAACAATTAGAAAATTCGGAAACAATTGGAATTAGAAAATTTTTATATATTAAAATTGTTTTTTTTCCGATGTATATCGAATCAGGATAAGTTCCTCTATATTTCTAGCAAAAAAGACTTGACATTTTTTTCTCGCTAGAAATATAGAGGAACTTATCCTGATTCGATATATACCGATTAAAAAAAAATATATATAAATATGTTTTACGATTTTTAAAAAGATGTACCGTTTTCACATCAACCCCGAATTTTCTAATCGTTTTAGTGCCGCTATTTTCAAGGATAGGGAGCTGGACGTTTTGCCCCTAAAATCACCCCGACCCTGAAAAATAGGGGTTGAAGACTTAAAAATCGCCCTATCACGATAACTAATAGTCCGATCAAAAAATATTCTGAACAAAAGTTGTTTGGAATAATAAAATACGTATACAGTTATCTGACGTCCAGCTCTCTATATTCGAAAATAGCGGCACAAAAACGATCGGAAATTTCGGGGTTGATGCAAAAACGGTAAATTTTTAGAAAGTCGTGAAAAATATTTATATGTTTTTAAAAAATCGATATATATATATATATATATATATATATATATATATCGAATCAGGATAATGTCTTCCATATTTATAGCGAAAAAAGGCTCAACACTTTTTTTCTCGCTCGAGATATAGAGGAACTTATCCTCATTCGATATCTATCGAATCTTTTTTTTTAATATATAAATATTTTTTACGATTCTTTAAACGTGTACCGTTTTCACATCAACCTCAAATTTTCTATTCATTTTAGTTCCGCTATTTTCAAAGATAGAGAGCTGGACGTTGAATAACTTTATACGTATTTGGTTATTCCAAACAACTTTTGTTTGAAACATTTTTTGATCGGGCTATCGGTTATCGAGATACGACGATTTTTAAGTTTTCAACCCCTATTTTTTAGGGCTGGGGCGAGTTGAGAGGGTAAAATTTCATTGGCGTTACTTTCAGTATCCAACCAGCATTGCATACTGTATGCGATTCAGTATCTTGCTTCAGGAAAGAAAATTCGAATTATGCGCCAAAAAGTGCTGGCTTTTCGTCTCTTTTGCTCGACTAAATCGGGACCGTGTCACATTCTCCTCTCATTTTACGACCGTGATCGCGTTCGCCCGATTCACGCGTCGATCGCGTCCAATTTCACCCTTTTTTTTTTATCTTCGTTTATATCAATGTTTTTTTCTTTCGATTTATTTTTAAATTCTTCTCGTTCGTTAGCTCCCCGAATTTCCTCTGATATGCTACTTAAAACGTACGAAATGATTCACACTCGTGTGCATGCGGTGTGAGTGTCCCTCGGTCACTTTCGACCGTTCGCCTCAACGAACGACACATATGTCCGTCGCACTTTCGGGATTCGACATTTTATTGTACATCACACGTGCAGGCGCCTCCGCTTTTGACCAACTCTCGATTTTTCACGAAAAATCGCGCGACGAAAATACGACGAAATATTCTGCCCTTTTTCATTCGTTTCTATACGAGGTGCTCGTTATTTCGCAGAGGAAGGAAGATTCGAAGCTTACGATTCTCTCCCCCTCTTGAAAGCCTCCGCGAATGCACCCTTGCACAACGGAGGCGGACGAAATTGCGAAGATTCTCCTCACGTTGAAAACGTAGGAGATCGAGTTGTCGGGACACTTAAGGGGGAAGATACCTTAAAGGGGAGTAAAAAATGACCCGATTTACATGACTTTTTTTTTAAGGAAAGATTTATCCAACGTTTTTTTTTTGAGAATTAGGGTATGTTTAGTTTACGTTTTGTTACTAGTCTTGGCTCCTGCGTGGTATTTTTTTATTGATCTTTAGAAGTGGCAGAGGCTTCTGAAATGGCCTGACGTACAGCTGGAAAACTAATCGACTGATTTTTATGAAATTTGGGATAAATCTTTTTTAAATTATTGTCTAAAACGTCGCTCTAAATGTTTTTTAAAATAAAAAAAATCGGTTTTTTATCGGAAAATGTGGCATTTTTTTTTTTTTTTGGAAAATACGATCTTTTTGTTTCGTAGTTTACAATTTCATCGATTTTCAACTTTTCTCAATTTTTCTTGGTTCATATTCTGCGTATGAGGGTTGAGGAAAGAAACATGGTCGGTGGTTTTTTTTCAGACTGATCCCGTCGACGCTACGCGTTTAGAAAACTGCGCCATGCGTCTGCCATTTTTGAAGATTGACAAAAGAAATACCACGCATCATCCAAAAGTGGCAATAAAACATTCCCCGAGTCTCAAAATGGCGACGAAATCTTTCCGTTCAACAAAAATCACGAAAATCAGCTATTTTTGTCCCCGCCTAAAGGGGTATCCGCCCTTAACGAGTTTCGGGACAATTGACGAAATTTGATTCGAATTTTTACGGGAAATACTTAATCGTGTACTGAATGCACCATGCACGTTTAACCCCATCGTTGGCAGAGAGAATTCGACAAAAAGTGCCCAAAATAGCAGGCAATTTTTTTTATCCCGAAAACTTGCACTCTGGGATTTTTGAGGCTGCTGATTACGAATCGGAACTCAAAATTCCGGAATTCACAATTACAATTTCCGCCTATTTATTGTATTATGCGCGATGTTATTGAATTCACCATGGAAAATTCCTTCATTTTGAGTTCAGCATCACACTCGGCGTCCCCGAAAACCCCCGAGTACCAATATTTATCCAAATCGAGCGCTGTTTTTTGCACTTTCGTCCGCCATTAAGAATTTTTGAATTTTGTGTTCAGATTCGTAATGAGCGACCCCGAAAATCCCAGGGTACCAATTTTTATCTAAATCGAGTAAAATTTTCAATTTCGGTCCGCCATTTTGAATTTTCAAATTCAAAGTTCAGTTTCGTAATGAGCGACCTCAAAAATCCCGGAGTACTAATTTTCATCTAAATCGAGTAAAGTTTTTTATTTTTGTCCGCCATATTGGCGTGGCCATTTTGAATTTCCAAATTTTGACTTTAAATTCGGATTCAGCGAGCCCAAAAACCCCCGAGTGAGACTCCGATTTCAAATCAGAGCAAGTTAAATAGGGAAATAAAGGTTGACGCAGTATTGCGTCAATGCCACACAGGGCACGGAATTATTTGACGCACTATTGCGTCATGCCAACGAAGGGGTTAAAATCGATCTACACCGCTTGTATATAATTTTCAATTGAAAAAAAAACACTTTTTAACATAGTAACACTTATTTTGACTTTTTAACATAAACATTTTTTGACGTGACTCGCTATTTACTAAGTGGCACTTTTGTGCACGAAATGGTGTGAGAAAGGGTTATGATAAACTGTCGAATCAGTACATTGTGACAACTTCGTCATCAGTGTCGTAATGTACCGAGTCATTTGACAGTTTTTCATAACATTTGAACGTTTTTTTTTTCACACTGTTTCGTGGGCAAAACTGCACTCCCTCGATGGACATAGACACCCTGTTCAAGGGATCATCACAGTGTAAAATTTTCGAAAAATCGATTTTTTTTCCCATTATTCGACGGTATAGTTTTTTTTTGCATCCATAGCAAGATAGCGGCTTTCATACTGATTAATCAACTTTTCATAAATTTTCTTTCGGACAATTTTTACGTCCGAATAAAAAAATGTTTGAAAAAATATTTAAAAATTCATATTCGGTCATTCGTCATTGCTTTGATTGCCATTAAAAAATCAGACTGATTGGGGTATTTTAAGCATAAAAAAAAGGCGGAAATCAACTATTTTTCGACCCACTGTGAAGTCCCTTTCGATCCCTTGAAAAGTGTTTTTTCAATTGTCAATTTTATAGAAACTGTGTAATCGATCGATTAAAATATTGTAGCGTGCATTCAGTATGTGACAAAGAATTTACTGTATAAATGTGAATCGAATGGTGAAATTTCGTCAATTGTCGCGAAACTCCTTAAAACCAAACGAGGCTACTCAGTGGCACGTACTTTCGGGATTTATCGAACTACAATCGATTCGGCGATTTATCGATATCTCAGGGGCCAGGGGGCCGGAGGGCGAGAAGACAGGGGCCCGGAGTGCTGCCCAGCGCGACTTCGGACCCCCTCCTTATATATCGTTAATATACATATGATTGTTAAAGCTCGTAACTCGTTTTTGTGTCGAAAAGTGTAAAAGAACGAAATAAATAAACCATTTGCGAAGCTTATCTCGCGCGATCCTTGAGATAGTCGATCAGCCATCGGTCTATCGTTTCCACGTTCTCCTCCACCCAACGGATGTTGAATCTTATCGTTTCGAGGCTCTGCTCGAGGGCACGCTGGGCACTGCCCACGTCCACGTCTTTGAAAAAATCAGTCACCTGCAACGCGACGTGATTTTTTTTTAAAATGTTCTAATCAATGTGTATGGGTCTAGAAATTTAAAAAATAGAAATAGAATTAAAGAATAGAAATAGAAGAAATAGAAAAATAGAAGGTTAAAAAAAATTGAAATTAAATTTTTTTAAATTCTATTCGAGAAATGAAAACAATATTTTTTAAATATTTTCTTTAATGATAGATTTTTTAAGGATAGAACTCTTCCGAATTTCTGAATTTGTACTCAAAACTTTGAACGCGTTAGCTCGAAACTACTTATTTTCAACCTGGTTGACGTTTTCTCGAGTTCTATTCACCCGATTGACTTGAAATTTGGTATGGACCTTCAGTATATATCCCTCCATCGTCCATACTTTGGGCATAGCGAAATTATTATTATTACTATTTAAAAAAAATTTACTTTGAAAAAAATAGGGCGAAAAACCAACTTTTTTCAGAAGATCGTCATCGAAAAAAGGAATTCTCTTTGGTACCCGCCATAATGACATTCTTATTGATCAAGAAAATCGGTTTTATTTCTGTTTCAGATCAATGGGAGCTTTGGAATTATGAGAACCGCCTCGACCTTTTTTTTCACGGCCATATTTGGGGGCCCATAATTTCTTCTAACTTTATTTCTTTTACGTAACTTTTTTTTGTTAGTTCTTCAAATATCGATTAGAAAAACTGTAAAAAATTCATGATAAAAATATTTGTTTTTTTTTAATCAAGCCTCAAGAACGCCCGAAATGTAAAATTGAAAGTGTTCAATAATTTTTTACACAACTCAATTTCGTACTATTCGAATCTCAATTATCTGATTTTTTTCAATAAAATCCGACCGACGGGTTGTTAATTGCCGGTGGATGAAGTATTATCCGGGTCGAATCGAATTAGTGTGTCAAAATCGTGGATAAAATTCCGAAAAAGCCCATACCTCTGATTAATTTGCAATTCCGTGTAGCTACGTATTTTGACTCACTAATTACGAATATCATATTGAAAATACCCGTAAATTTGATTTTTAAGGTCAACACTCAAGAAAACTAATTTTTTAAACAGTTTTTCTGTTTTATTTTAGTAAATATTTATTTTAGAGAAAATTGTTTCCCACAAAAGTGGTAGCCTATGAAAATATTCATCATTTATGTTCTGTAAAATTTTTGGCTAAATCCATTCCGTTTCGAGCAAAATGGGATAATGGTCCAATAAGTGAAAATTGCTTAACTTCATTAGGTACGATATTATCTATTCATCTATAGTAACGGATCGGTAACAGCAAGAATATAGATAATGTTCATTAGTCCACACAAACCCAAAGAAAAAAGCCCAAACAACCCAGAGTAAAAAAAACAAAATTAAATAAAAAGCCCAAACAAGCTCAACAAAAAAATATCAAACCCAAACAACCCAAACAAACCCAAACAAAAAATGCAACAACAGTTATATAATACAAAAAGAAACTAAAATAAAAGAAAAAAAATAAAAAACAAAAAAAGAAAAAAGCATGCACTTATAATTGACTAAATCGCAAAAAATGCAAAAATAGTATATAGTACAAAAAGAAACTAAAATAAAAGAAAGAAAAAGCAAAAAAAACATGCACTTCAAAATTGCCTGAATCACAAAAAATGCAAAAATGGTATATAATATAAAAAGAAACTAAAATAAAAGAAAAAAATAAAATAAAAAACAAAAGCGTGAAAAACGTGCACTTTAAAGACTAAACTCCAACCTTCCCGCGGTAAAGTGCGTGAGTAGATAATATCGAAACTAATGGAGCTAAGCAATTTTCACTTATTGGAGCATTATCCCATTTTTCTCGAAACGGAATGGTTTTAGATAAAAACTGTATAGATCATAAAAGATCAATATTTTCATAGGCTATAACTTTTATACGAAATATTTGTCTCTAAAATGAATATTTTCTAAAATAAAAAAGAAAAACTGTTAAAAATCAGTTTTCGTGAGTGTTGACCTTTAAAATCAAATTTGCGGGTATTTTCACTATGATATTCGTAATCAGTGAGTGAAAATACATTGGTACACGAAAGTCCAAATTAATCAGAGGTTTTTCGGAACTACACTCGAAATCGTAATCAAATATAAGTTTGTCGATGAAGGGTTAAACGAAAGGCCTTCAGCTTGTCGATAGGGTAGATTAACATTTTTTTTCCTTCGACGAAATGCTGTAAAGATTTTTCTCGACTTTTGTGTAATTTATTTCGTCAATAGAAGATAAGGTTATTCATAATAATTTTCGGCAGACATGTCTGGTTGTATGATGATTTTTTTATCGATCTTACTCACCTCCCGATAATCGTATTCCGTGGAAAAGTCGGATATAACGGCGGCTATTAGGCTACCGAATGTGGGAGATCCAGTGCCAAAAATGGCGTGAAGCTGCGACCAGTAAGCCCTCAGGTGTCTCCAGGCGAGAAACTTTCCGTCGGCGTTGCGTGCGACCGACGAAATCACCGCCTCGACGTCCTGTGCCTTCACGTCCTCGGGCTCCAGAGAGCGGAGAAGATAACGCTGAAGTAACCAACGATCCGTCGTTGCCCCCATAGCTTGCAGCATTATTCTCTTCTCGCTTGGGATCTGAGTCTTTCGGTACGTATCCCAACAGTAATGCCACTCGACTTCACCACCGAACTGCACACCTGTGATCACACGGAAGTTTGGTCCGAATTTTGAGAAAAAAAAAAAATAATAATTTGAAAGATTTTCTTCCGAAAAAATTACGTTGTAACCACAAACATGTGTACAACGCGCTGGGAAAAAATTAATTTATTCCAACCAATGCGTTGATAGAAAAAAAATCATCATTCCGACCCTTCAAATTTGGCTTCCAGAGAGGGGCCTACCCCGTTGAGGCATTATACAGGGGAGAAGCAGCGTGTGTCGGATAGTTATTAATGGATAGTGGACTATCTCGAGTTTTCCCATAGCGATATCTGCTCTTGATTTTTTACACTAATAACTAGTCGCAAGACGTTGTCCTGCAAAACTTTTTGCCGCCAGGGAACAGAAATCGCACAACAGTGAACTGATGTTACTTTTCGGCGGCGAAAAAACATTTTTTCGTTAAAAATTGTTGTTTTCACAAAGGCAAGTCTAAATTTTTCTAAAGTCTAAAATTTTTTCACTCAATAAATATATCACTTTTGCAATCATAGCAATATGTACAAAAATATTACTGTTCATATTTCGCCATGTGAAGTCTTAAGGGGTTACCCCCACTTGCGATTTTGAAAAAATCGATTTTTTTATTGCATTTTTTTGAAGTATAAGTATCTGAGAATATGTCCTGAAAATTTCGAGTCGATCCGAACAAAATTGACTGAGATATGAGCATTGAAAGAGAAGAATCCGTGAATTGAAGAACTGAAATTGAAACTTTAAACGCGTTTTTCTCAAAATGGCATTTCTGAAGTCGGTGACCAAGATTACTCGAACACTAATGAACCGATCTTCTTGAAATTTTGCAGGCTTATTTAATACATAAAACTGTAGTCTTTAATCGTTCGATTTCTTTTTTCGAAAAAAAAATGGCCGTTTTATAGCCAAAAAACGGCCGTTTTTTTCGTTAAAATCGAACCATTAACTTTGACTGTCCGCCATTTTGTGAAAAATGAATATTCTTTAAAATCCTTCGATTAAAGACTAGTTTATACTTATATTTGACTAAATACATCCGCATTTTTTTTTCAGATGATCCACTTCGCCGCAATGTTGGTCACCGCAAACCGTGTATATAAAAACATTATTTCATTGACGGCCATTTGCCACTAAACAATGTAATATTTTTCAATAAAAAAATTACTGAAAGTTCTTCAAGATGTGTTCTTTAAGATGGTCTATTGATCGATTAAAAAAGTTTTGTAGTTTTCTTTAAAAAAATTCATGAAAAAGGCCTTTTTTTGCGCTACAAGTGGGGGTAACGCGTTAGTATCGAATACTTAATCGAGCCTAATATTGGATATCCATTCCAAAACGATCCTACCTAATCAAAGATCAACTTATAAAGACCATAATTGTTTCATAATAATTACAAAGCTAAAACAATAAACGTTTTGTTTCATTTTATATGAAAATGGTCCCCTAATATTAGACGTCGTTTCCTCCCTTAAAAACGTTTCTCCACAGATTACAAAATACGTGTCTAATAGTTTTCGATGCTTTATCAAGTATATGAGTTTCAATCAAATCGAAGGCGGACCCTTAACCCCTTCGTTGGCAGAGAGAATTCGACGAAAAGTGCCCAAAATGGCAGAAAAACTTTTTTATCCTGAAAACTTGTACTCTGGGGTTTTTGAGACAATACAAATACAAATAATACAGATTGATTTAGATGAAATTCGGTACTCAAGCTTCATATATTTCCACTTAATTATTGTATTATGCTCCATGTTATTGAATTCACCATGAAAAGTTCCTTCATTTTGAGTTCAGCATCACACTCAGCGTCCCCGAAAACTCCTGAGTACCAAGATTTATCCAAATCAAGCTGTTTTTTGCACTTTCGTCCGCCATTAAGAATTTTTTAATTTTGTGTTCATATTCGTAATGAGCGACCCCGAAAATCCCAGAGTACCAATTTTTATCTAAATCGAGTAAAATTTTCAATTTCGGTCCGCCATTTTGACTTTTCAAATTCAAAGTTCAGATTCGTAATGAGCGACCTCGAAAATCCCGGAGCACTAATTTTCATCTAAATCGAGTAAAGCTTTTGATTTTTGTCCGCCATATTGGCGCGGCCATTTTGAATTTCCAAATTTTGATTTTAAATTCGAATTCAACGAGCCCAAAAACCCTCGAGTGAGGCTCCGATTTCAAATCAGAGCAAGTTAAATAGGGAAATAAAGGTTGACGCACTATTGCGTCAATGGCACACAGGTCACGGAATTATTTGACGCACCATTGGGTCAATGCCAACGAAGGGGTTAAGTGATGTTCCTTGGGAGATAAAACATTTTAAAATCGGAAAACGTCTTCATCACTCCAATAGTTATGAGAGCCTTGACACACTCACATTGACGCGAATTTTTGGATCGTCAGATTGGTCGACAACAGCGATCGATAAAAAAAAATGCAACATCAGAGGGATGCTCACCTGCGGCATAAACGACATCTCGTATGTTCGGTGCGATTCGTTTACCTCGCAACATCCAGTCCTCGAAAAGGTTTTTCGCCGGCTTTATAACCTCGTCCAATTTTAGTTCTACCGCTGCTTGCAGTATAGCAATTCTCAGCAACCTGTTGAATGGAAATTCGGGTCATTGATGATTTTCCATCATGATGACTCTCCATGTTGCTGAAGTTTGCATCGTTGGAATGAAACCAGAATTCTTTTTATCTTATTTATCCCAATTTTTATCGCTATCCAAAATAATTTCCAATAGATATAGGTCTAATATATTTTACGTGGATCTTAAGAAAATGTTACCCTAGCTGCGATCCGTCAAAAAACACTGGCGATTAGACAAAAACTGTTTTCATTACCCGCCAATGATGCAAACTTCAATATCGCGACTTTTGACGATCATTGCCATCGTTATCATCTCGGAAGTGGATGAAGCTACTGACTCGGGTAAATTGTGATGACAATGTACTAGAGTTTGTGCATCGAGCCACGGCAATTCGTCGTGTTATTTCACGGTCCCAAAATTTGCTTACAACTGTAGTGGTCCTGAATCTTTCATTCGTGCACATGGGGTCAAAATGACCCCGAGCTGTTTTCAGCGTCAAATATTTCAAAAACTATCAACTTTGTCATGAAAAAAAAACATAAACAGAAATCTTTCAGTAGCGAATTCATTCACCTTCAAGCTTGGCTCGGCTAGATGTTTGGAAAAGGAAACAATTTGTCGAAAAACGTGGTCAAAAGCAAAGATACGGGTATTGGGGCCTTGAGGGTATTGTTGGGGTCGCAATGACCCCGTGTGCATTCGAAAGATCAGAGAGAGAGAGAGTGAGCGAGAGATTCAGGCGAGGACTTTTTTTCTGATTTTTATCATTTTTTTTAAAGGGAAGGTTTACTTGTCTTTAAAAATGGCGGAGTACTGGTACAGCTGTTTAAACTGCATTTTCAAAACTGGCGTGACGTATAGCTAAAAAACTAATCGACTGATTCTAAGGAAATTTGGTACAAATCTTTTTAACCTTATTGTCTAGAACATGAACCTAAATGTTTGTAAAAATCCAACTGAAAAGCATTTTTTATTGCCAAAGTAGCCATTTTTTTCGGAAAATTCAATCTTTTTCGTCAAAGCGTACTATTTCATCGATTTTCAACATTTCCGACTTTTTCTTGGTACATATTCTGCGTGCGAGTGCTAATGCAAGAAAAATCTTCGTTGGAGTCTCTTCTGATTAATCCTGCCGACGCTACGTGTCACACCGTCTGATAACATCCATCGCAACCCGTTTAGTAACATCCAAAAGTAGTAATGAAGCATACCCTTCATCTCAAAAAAAATCTCCCCCCTTAAAGGGCCTTCTCACTTTAGACGCTAAAAAAGGCTATTTTCATGCATTTTTCCAATAGGTTTACATTATAGATATTGACATAAAAGTTGATACACTCATTAAATACACTTTCGAAATACATTTGAAAAAATTTACATGTGTTTATGTAACCCAAACAAACTTTAAACGCATTTTTCTCGAAACAATGTTTTTCGACGGCTTGTTGGTAAAATCTTCGAAACTACTGAACCGATCCTTATGAAATTTTAATCACACATTCTTTCAAACTATAGCTATAGCGCATATCAGGGATTTTAAAAAATTTTGATATTTACTATTTTTTGCCAAAAACGGTGAAAAAAACCCGTTTGTTGTTTTTTTCGAAAAATGTCTGTAATTTTCTTATTTGTGCATATACGAAATATCGTTTGATATGCGCTATAGCCATTAACCTACTGAATCTAAAACCGTTTGATTTTTTTGTTTCGGATGAGTCATCTCCGAGATTTCATCAACAGCGCAGACCTACAATTTCTTAGGACACTTTTTTAACTACCATTTTCGTCTGTAAATAGTGAGTTAAATGAATAAAAATGTTTTTTTTTTCAATGTATTTCGAAAGTGTATTTATTAAGGCTTTAGGTCACAGTAACAGGTATAAAATCATGTGCGAATTGAACAATTTTTTTTCGTATGAAAAAGTGATTCACTTATTAAATTAATTACACAACTCTTTAGTACGAATATCAAGCTGTTAGAAAATATATATATTTTTTTTCGATGAACAAAATGGCCGACTACTCGAAACTTCTCGAAACAGCTTTTTTCCAATTGGCATGACAAATAACTTCAACAATTTTCACTCGATTTACTTCAAATTTAAAAGTTATGTTCCTAATTACATTTCGCAGAGAAGTACGTACGGAATTTCTGATTAATCGAAGACTTTTCATTTTATGAGCAGTTTATGAGCAGTTATAACGAAATTTCTCACTGAAAATTCATTTCTTAAGTTCCATTACCTACAACTTTTGAATAAAACAATATTTTTTAAATTCCGTACGTACTCCTCTAGGTATTCTATTGTAGATTGACAAGAATTTTTGTTTTCTGTTCTAGGTCAAAAATTGTGGATGCTTAAGGATGTTGAGGCCCAAATCGCAAATGATAATAAAATTCTGAAAATTTGGTACGTTTTTGCATGAAGTATTTCAGAGGTCGTGTAAAAATGTCACGACAATTAGGAAGCTCGTTATTGAACAATTAACATTCACAAATTAAATGTTGTCTTATGGAAACTGATGTAATTTTGCAATAAGTTTTTTTTTGACCTCGCAATTTTATAATATCTACAATATACTGAAAGCAACGGAAACAAAACGAAGTTTATTGATACATTTTTTTTTATTTCTTTTAAAAATTGTTCTTAACAAAATGTTAATTTTTTAATAACGAGCTTTCTAATCGTCGTGAAATTTTAACACGACCTCTTAAATACTTGATACGAAAACATACCAAATTTTAAGAATTTTCTTATCATTTTTTATTTCAACCCTTAAGGAGGTTGAAGTAATGATGATAGAATTCTGAAAATTTGGTATGTTTTTACATGAAGTATTCAGGAGGTCGTGTAAAAATTTCATGACGATTAAGAAGCTATTTATTGAACAATTAACATTAACATGTTTCATAGGGACTCAACATCCTTAACGTCACGCCGCGGAGCGCCACAAAAAAAAGATAACAAAAGAAAATATTAGTAGTCGGCCATTTTGTACATCGAAAAAAAAGATATTTTTTCTAACAGTTTGATATTCATACTAAATAGATGTGTAATTAATTTTATGCGTGAATCACTTTTTCGTATGAAAAAAAATTGTTTAATTCGCACATGATTTTATACCCGTTACTGTGGCCTAAGGCCTTAAGGATGTTGAGTCCCTATGAAACATGTTAATGTTAATTGTTCAATAAATAGCTTCTTAATCGTCATGAAATTTTTACACGACCTCCTGAATACTTCATGTAAAAACATACCAAATTTTCAGAATTCTATCGTCATTAGTTCAACCTCCTTAAGGGTTGAAATAAAAAATGATAAGAAAATTCTGAAAATTTCGTATGTTTTTGTATGAAGTATTTAAGAGGTCGTGTTAAAATTTCACGACGATTAGGAAGCTCGTTATTAAAAAATTAACATTTCGTTAAGAACAATTTTTAAAAGAAATAAAACAAAATTTATCAATAAACTTCGTTTTGTTTCCGTTGCTTTCAGTATATTGTAGATATTACAAAATTGAGAAGTCAAAAAAAAACTTATTGCAAAGTTACATGAGTTTCCATAAGACAGCATTTCATTTGTGAATGTTAATTGTTCAATAACGAGCTTCCTAATTGTCGTGAAATTTTTACTCGACCTCTGAAATACTTCATACAAAAACATACCAAATTTTCAGAATTTTATCATCATTTGCGATTTGTGACTCAACATCCTTAAGTATAAAAACTTTTATATGAATATCGATAATATAAACCTATCGAAAAATTCGTGAAAAAAAGGCTTTTTTTTAGTGTCTAAAGTGAGGACACCCCGCGCCATCCGAGCATTCAAGTGACGTTTGAAGATGTGAAAGCTTACTTTTTCAAATGTGATCCTTCGTCGTTCCAGCCGACGTACTTGGTGACAGGGCCCAGGAGTCTCTTGAGATAAGCGAGATATCTCTTGTAGCCGGAGCTCGCGTACAGTTTTTCCTTCCACGAGTGCAGGTAGCCAAGCGCGGTTGCCCACGGAACGTAGTCCCTCTCGTTGAGAAGATACAGCGACAATTTAAAGGGTATGGTGGCGTTGAGCTCGCCAGCCTCGCAAAGGGTGAACGCATCGTCGATGAGATTGGCACGATCGACGGGACTGAATGTCGTGTGATTCTTCAGCAGCCTCTCGATAATCACGTTCCACATGTCGTCGGGGTAAGCGACCCGATAAAATCCCGATTGATTTATATTGCACTTTATCCACTCGACGCTTTCCGATATCTCGAACGTAACGTCGGTCATGTTCATCCACACGCTGTGAAGCTTGTCCGGCTCTTTGTCCGTGTAGTAACTCAGCGGTACGTACCACTTGTAATTGAACGGGGATTTTGGCTGTTTCGACTCCGTCTCGTTATCCTGAGGCGAAATTAAAAATCTTTTCTGACTCGCCGTTATCAGCGTGCCCTCGCGACTTATCGTTATCAGAGGAAAGCCCGTTTGCTGGGTCCACGTGTCCATTATTGCCTGAAACGAATGTCCGGTGGAAAAATCAAGGTCCGTTGTAACGTTAGTGACCGTAACGTTAGTGAATTGTAATTAAGACCGGTGCCCGAATCGGATGGTCCGAAAAATGGCTTTTTCAATTGCTTAAGGAGGTACGATCATTACTACGAATCCAACGTTCCGATTTGAAATTTTTATATGATTTTGACGAATACTTGACGCGCCTATTGCCAAAATTTGAGCTATTTTGACCGTTTAGTTTTTTCGCAATGAAACTGCAAAGTCGAGCACTTTGAGTTACCGAAGCACCTCGTCTTATGGAGAGGGCCAACTGGAAGTGCAGTGATCGTGGTTTTTCTGCTCACGTATCCAACTAAACCCGTTGGAAAACTGAAATTCGATAGATTAGATATAATAGATATTGTAAAAATTAGAAAATCAATCTTCACCGTGTAGTTAAAGCACTACATTACAAGAATGTTTCAGTTTCCGGTTGAAAATGGTCAGAACGATGAAATAGCACCTACAGACTTAGCAACGTCGCGAGTAACAGCTGATGCGTTTGGCGAACATAACCCAGCTTTGTTTTGTAATTAATTTGAATAGAAGCCGCCACAAAATATGCAAACAACAATTTATGGAGTTTTATCATTTATCACGTATCAATAATATGTATAATTATATTCTGCCTATCGTGTTAAGGGGTTACCCCCAGTTGCGATTTTGAAATAATCGTTTTATTTATTGCATTCTTTTGAAGTATAAGTATCTGAGAATATGTCCTGAAAATTTCAAGTCGATCCGAACAAAATTGACTGAGATATGAGCGTTGAAAGAGAAGAATCCGCGAATTGAAGAACTGAAATTGAAACTTTAAACGCGTTTTTCTCAAAATGGCATTTCTGAAGTCGGTGACCTAATTCCACCTAATTCCACCTGAGTCGGTGACCTAATTCCACCTAATTCCACGGGAATATGGTAAAAATGTTTTGTAAGATTCTTAAGATTAAATTTCATAAAATCCTTAAGGGGTTACCCCCACTGGCGATTTTGAAAAAATCGATTTTTTTATTGCATTTTTTTGAAGTATAAGTATCTGAGAATATGTCCTGAAAATTTCAAGTCGATCCGAACAAAATTGACTGAGATATGAGCGTTGAAAGAGAAGAATCCGTGAATTGAAGAACTGAAATTGAAACTGTAAACGCGTTTTTCTCAAAATGGCATTTCTGAAGTCGGTGACCAAGATTACTCGAACACTAATGAACCGATCTTCTTGAATTTTGCAGTTTATATTGCAGAATATTTGCAGATTATTAAATGTACTTATTTAATACATAAAAATGTAGTCTTTAATCGTTCGATTTCTTTTTTCGAAAAAAAATGGCCGTTTTATAGCCAAAAAACGGCCGTTTTTTTCGTTAAAATCGAACCATTAACTTTGACTGTCCACCATTTTGTGAAAAATGAATATTTTTTAAAATCCTTCGATTAAAGACTAGTTTATACTTATATTTGACTAAATCCATCCGCATTTTTTTTTCAGATGATCCACTTCGCCGCAATGTTGGTCACCGCAAACCGTGTATATAAAAACATTATTTAATTGACGGCCATTTGCCACTAAACAATGTAATATTTTTCAATAAAAAAATTACTGAAAGTTCTTCAAGATGTGTTCTTTAAGATGGTATATTGATCGATTAAAAAAGTTTTGTAGTTTTCTTTAAAAAAATTCATGAAAAAGGCCTTTTTTTTGCCCTACAAGTGGGGCCAACGCGTTAATTCCCCTGAGGTAATTCAAGCCTATTTTTAATAGGTTTCCAGCTGATTTTTTTTTGACTTTTTAGTCCGTTTTTATGGTGGATATGTTAATATTATTATTACGAAGATTAATCTTACGAGACTTCTTAAATACTTCATACCAAAACATAGAACATTTTCAGAATTTTCTTATTATTTTTTTTTTCAACCCCTAAGGAGGTTGCAGTTATGATGATAGAATTCTGAAAATTTGGTATGTTTTTACATGAAGTATTCAGGAAGTCGTGTAAAAATTTAATGACGATTAAGAAGCTATTTATTGAACATATAATATTAACATGTTTCATAGGGACTCAACATCCTTAATGGGTCATGTTGACATTTTCTTTTTACAGTTCAAATATACCTGAAAAGATACCTCAATGTTTATTGGGCTCACTTGTTTTGTTCCCTTCTAAACAAATTCTCGTCGTCTTTTTTTTATTTAGTATTTTTTAAGTCCCCGAATCTAAATAAAATTTTTGCCAAAATTACATTTATTCAACCATCCGCTATTTGGTGAAATTCGTTTTTTTTTGGCTCGAATAACAGCTACCTACACCGAGGTACACATTTATATAGATTATAAAAGAAATCTATTCTTATTTTTCAGATCAACCATTGCCAAGTTATCGATCCGGCCGTTAGACCACATACCTGAATAAATGTCGATCTTAGAGAAAATATTTCCTACAAAAGTTGTAGCCTATGAGAAGATTGATATTTTATGTTCTATACAGTTTTCGTCTAAAACCAATCTGTTTCGAGAAAAACGGGATAATGCTTCATAAGTGCATTTTGCTAAACTCCATTAGTTTCGATATCATCTACTTACGCACTTAACCGCGGGAAGGTTAGAGTTCGTTTGGATTTATTTGTTTTGTTGCGTGTTGTTTCGGTTTGTTTGTTGTGTTGTGTATTGTTTGTTGTTTAGATATGCGCATAGTGCTGAAGATCAAACTGCGACCTTAAACCGGTAAAGTGCGTAAGTAGATAATGTCGAAACTAATGTACTTGTAAATAAAGTGTAACTAAAATGTACTTTTTGGAGCATTATCCCATTTTTCTCGAAACGCATTGGTTTTAGACAAAACTTGTATGGAACACGAAAGATCCATTTTTTTATAGGCTACAACTTTTGTAGGAAACATTTTTCTCCAAGGTCAACATTGATTACAATAAAATGGAAAACCTTTTTAAAAAATCATTTTTTGTGAGTTTTGACCGTGAAAATCAAGTTGACGGGTATCTTCACTATCATATTCGTAACCAGCGAGTAAAAATACGCGGGTAAACAAAATTCCAAATCGATTGGAGGTATGGCCTTTTCGAAACTATATCCCACTTATTGTATACTCCTTACTTATATTATACTTGTACTTATATAATTACACTTCTACTTATACTTATATACTCATATACTTATACTTATACTTATACTTATATATTCATATACTTATACTTATACTTATACTTATACTTATACTTATACTTATACTATATACTTATACTTATACTTATACTTATACTATATACTTATACTATACTTATATAAGTATAAGTATAAGTATAACTTATACTTATACTTATACTTATACTTATACTTATACTTATACTTATGCTTATGCTTATGCTTATACTTATACTTATACTTAATAATTACTTAAAATGCGTACTGGAGTAAGCAGGTATTGCTTTTTTCGCCAACTCACCTTGACATCGAAAGTATTATTGGTGCGTTTGGTGAAAACCGTCCAAAGATCGTTCGTATCGGCATTCCCATAAGCGTGTACGTTGAGATAGTCGTTGAGGCCTTTTTTGAAAACGTCCTCGCAAAGGAAGCCTTCGAGCATGTATAGAATCGAGGCACCTTTGCTGTAGCTGATCGTATCGAAGATGGCCTCGATCTCAGCGGGATTCTTGACCGGTACGCTAATCGGATGACTCGTGGCGAGAGCATCGAGTACCAAGCCTGATTGCGTTTTGTCCAGCACGAATTGATCCATCATGCTCCACTCGGGTGATACACTGTTGACGCCTTTGTACTCGAAAAAGCTCGCTGCTCCCTCGTTCAACCAGATATCGTTCCACCACTTCATCGTTACCAAATTGCCGAACCATTGGTGAGCCAATTCGTGCGCTATGACGACCGCCACCCACTCGTGAGCCCCCGTCGACGTTTCTTGAGGGTCGTAAAGTATCGACGTTTCCCTGTACGTTATTAGACCCCAGTTCTCCATAGCACCCGCAGCGAAATCCGGTATTGCTATGAGATCTACTCGCGCACACGGAAATTTTAATATGCGGATTACCATTAGTTTTACTTGTAGAGCAAACTTTGGTTTTGCGGAATATTTTTGCCATTTTTTTTTTGGTTATTCAATCGGAATTAATAGAAAGAAAATTGACTGTGGACAAAAGATGCGAAACTTTTTTGTAGTTAAAGATATCAGTAGCACTGGTATCTTTTACCGATTTTCTTTTGGGAATAATAACTAAAATGAAGGAAATAATAATGAGGGAAAATGATCGTTACATTTTTTTATAGTAAACTATATATATTGGTACAACTAATTACACGGGCGAAAGAAATTTTTTTTTTGTGACTACTGCGGAGACCTATACCAACCTATATTTGAATTCCTCACACAGGGTTTTAAGGCCTTAGGCCACAGTAACGGGTATGAAATCATGCGCGAACTTAAAAATTTTTCTTTCGTACGAAAAAGTGATTCACTCATAAATTTAATGACATATCTATTTAGTATGAATATCAAGCTGTCGGAATTTTTTTTTTTCAAAAGTTCAAATTCAAAAGTTATGTTCCTAATTGCATTTCGCAGAGAAGTACGTACGGAATTTCTGATTAATCGAAAACTTTTCATTTTATGAGCAGTTTAACGAAATTTTTCACTGAAAATTCATTTCTTGAGTTCAAATACCTACAACTTTTGAATAAAACGACATTTTTCAAATTCCGTACGTACTTCTCTAGGTATTCTAATGTCGATAGATGAAAATGTTTGTTTTTTGTTCTAGGTAAAAAATTGTCGATGCTAAATGTCACGCCGCGGAGTGCTTAAAAAAAAGATAAAAGAAAATATTAGTGGTCGGACATTTTGTACATAAAAAAAAACATTTCCCAATAGATTGATATTCATACTAAATAGATGTGTAATTAAATTTACGAGTGAATCACTTTTTCATACGAGAACAAATTGTTAAATTCGCACATGATTTTGTACCCGTTACTGTGGCCTAAGGCCTTAAAATCCGTATGATGGTGAATAAGCCGAGCTTACCTTGTTTCGGCAGTGGATAATTAACCCCGAAGAACGACTCGAAATAGTCCATTATACGGGCTGCAGTGGTGACCGCGAATTTGGCTTGTGGAAGCATCGACTCGGCCGCGTAAACGCTGACGGAAACATTTCTGCTCGTCAATTCGGACACTCTTTTGAAATCGCAAACAACGAAAGCAACGAGATAGGTCGACATCTCGACGGACTCTTGGAAGTCGTCACGAAGCTGAAAACCCATCGTGTCGTTACTACATTAGGCTGATATATACGAGGTTCCAAAAAGACTCCAATCAACTTCGATTTTATGAAATGTGCCTGTTTCGTCAAATTCTTTTTTGCAAACTTCTCTCATTATACATAGACAAACTTCTCGGAGAGTTTGTTTGCAAAGGTTATTCGGCGAAGAAAGATTCGAAGCGAATGAAATAATCGGACGGAACTTTGTACGGGCGAAAAATACGATTTGCTATTGATAAATAAATGTATTTTTAATGAAGCGTACTTAAAGTAAATAAATATTATATATTTTGATTTGAATATATTTAAAATAAATAACTATACTTCTGAAGAAATGTATTTAAAATAAATAAATATATTTTTAATGAAATACATTCAAAATAAGTAAATATATGTTTGGTGAAATGAATTTAAAATAAATAAATATATTTTCGATAGAATTAAAGTAATGGTAAAAATTGGAAAGCTGTATGGATCTAAACTATTAAGCGTAGTAAAAAGAAATCCATTATTTTTGTATGAAATTTACGGCAAAAATAATGGATTTCTTTTATCTACACCTAATATATTTCGCGAATGGAATCGGAGTGCAGGGGAATGGTGGTCGAAGTATGGAAAAAGGCTACAAGGTACCTTCTCGAAATAATGAAGATGGGGGATGGTAGGTGGCGAAAAAAATGCCTAACGGAAGAAGTAAGGGCAATTATAAATGGCAATCCATAAAAATCGGGGAATTAAATAAAAGAAGCAATGGAAAGCTTAGGTAAGGGGGCAATCAGGCAAGTCGTATGGAATGGTAATGAAGGGTGCTCGAAAGAAAAATAGAAAGAGTCATAAAAATTAATATTGAATAATATTCATCGCGGTCAGAGCAAAATCGACACGTCAACATGCTGCGCGGTATCCAACATAGGAAAACAGGTATACCCATGGAAAAATATTGCGAGGACAAGATGATTAGCGGCGAATTAATAGAAACGTGGGCGAGGCTGAGATGTGAAAACGTCAAGAAAGAAGGGCAAAAAGGGTATGTAGACGCCAAATGTAGAATATGCAAGCAGGGAATTGAAAATTTGAGACACATTTACAAGTCTACGGAAGTTAAGGAAAAACTAAACCAAAAAAGGAAATAAACTGAAGCAATGGTTGGAAAATAGCAGGGGATTAAAAATTGACCGAAAAATAGAAGTGCAAGTGCAAAATGCAACCAGCAGGGCATTGAACACAATTTGAGGAACTAGCCACTAAGACAGATGTAGGAAAACCAATGTAAAATAATTTATGTAAATGAGGAGGGAGGGACAGTTATGTAAACACCCTTAAAACGGGTATGCAAGGAATAAAGTACTACTACTACTATTTATTTCTACTACTATTTCTACTATTATTTCTACTACTAAATATTTTTACTAATATCTCTACTACTAAACATTTCTACTGCTATTTATTTCTACAACTATCTATTTCTACTACTATTTATTTCTACAACTATCTATTTATACTACTAAATATTTAAATAAAATATTTTCAAAATAAATGAATATATTCTTTATAATGAATATATTGTTCGTCATGAATCAACGAATATATGTAAACAAAAAAAAAGTTGCGGGAGTTTTTGCAAGCACATGTCAATTTTTTCGTCAACCTCAAATTTTTCACTCGATCGAAAGGTACTCACGAGCCCAGTTCCCATGTAGAAACCAGCGTCCTCGGTATTCATAATGGGCATATTGCACAGGGCTATGTGAAATCTGTCTCTGAATATCGACACTTTGAATTTAGCCTTGAAGTGCGGCTCGTCGAAGCACGGAAACGCAGATCTCGCGTAGGTAGGCTCGAAGTGCGTGGTCGCGAGATATCTGAAAAAAAGCAGTCGCTGAAGCTATCGAAACGCGATCTGAACAGCCGGTCAAATCGGCCCTTTTAAGGCCTTACATACGCGAAAAATTTGAAAATTTTTTGTAAATTTTTTATTCCATTAGCCCCAACGGTTAGGAATATTTTAAGCTTTACAGAATTGAAAAATTGTTAAAGTTACAGCATTTAGAACGTTAAATAGATACCGCGTGGCGCGCCCGACCGCCAACTTCAAAGCTGTTTTTCCACGATTCACTTTTTTGAACCTTGTGTAAGTTCTAACTCTTGAACGAAGGTTCGGATCGCTTTGAAATTTTTACAACATATTCTTAGTATCATCACCTGCCGCGTGAACTACAGAAACAAAAATTTCAATGACACAAAAAAATATAAAAAATAAAATACCAACAGAAAATTGAGTAAAAACATTTTAAGTTTCGAATTTTTATAATAATAATTTTTTTTCAATAATATTGTTTATTCACACTGAAGATACATTCATTGTGCAATGATAAATATGTTCATTTTTTTCAGACCTCCACATCGATGCCGAGAATTTTCACCATGAACGCGCGCGTAAAAAAATACATTGCTTTATTATGTTATATCTCCGCCATTTGTTAATATTTCCGATTTTTTTTGTACATATACTTAACCACGTGTATAAATTATCTGTAATAAAAATGTTGTCGATATATGCGTCATTTTTTTTAACCGCGTCTAGAAAAGTACCTTCGAAAATCGGCTAAATCGCGTATATAAGGCCTTAATTCGCAATACAGCTTGCGAATAAAATTTGCAAATAAATAATTTTCAATTATTTCGCGTTTCGCACCTCTTTTCTCCATCGGCCGTGAGATAGGTGCTGAGATAAAAACCCTCGAGTTCGCTCGTCAATTTCGAGACGAAGCGCAGGTGTACCGTGTAATTGCCACGTTTGCGAAATTTACTCTCTTCCAGCTCTAGGTAGAGCTGCTGCTGTTTAGGATATTCGAGCAATTTAGCTACCTTTAGTCTGTGACCCTTGCGATCCTGCACCATCTGACGAATAGAAGAAGAAAAAAAAATTACACAACTCTGTTGATCGAGTATTCGTCTGTACGATAACTAATTATCGAACGTAAGGTATACTAACTTTTTCATTTATTGTCAAATTTTTACTGTGGAAGACGATAAAATTGGTCTCTCGATCGACGTAAAACTCGATCGTGATTTGCCCTGTTGAACAATATCGTGATACAATTCATAATAACAATCAATAATGTGGATAGCAAGGAAATCAATCACATAATTCATGATACCCAAGTTTGCATCGTTGCAATGCCACCTAATTTTTTCCCTCTTATAGTTCATTTTTTGGCCCATTTTGACTACTAAAATGTCGGAAACATTTTTGAAGATCCATATTAGGGTTCAGTAACCTAAACTTGGACACAAGGGTAGATAGTAATGTAGATAGTAATAAAAATACATAAATTAAAAAATAAAGAAGAATTTCCGTTGCATTCCAACGATGCAAACTCCAGCACTGTAATAATTGGAGCAACTCATGGAAGAAATCACGTCCAATCCCCCGCAAATCTTCTATGAGGATTGACAAAAACCATCGACGAGAGTGTACGGTTCTCGATACGTTTTGTAAATTATTGGCAAGAGCGTCGAATATTGTTACAATTTCGGAGGCACTGAGCACTCGAGAACTGCAAAACGAACATTGCAGGGAACTGAATGGTAGTTTTCAAAAATACTCCAGCTTGCGCAATTCGTTTGAGAAATTCTCTCAAAAGGTTTTCTCACTTTCGACGCTAAAAAAAGCCTATTTTCATGATTTTTTTCTATAGGTTTATATTATAAATATTTATATAAAAGTTGTTACAGTTAATAAATACACTTTCGAAATAAATTAATAGAAATTTTTTTATTTTCTCAAATCACTATTGATAGACGAAAAGGGTAGTTTAAAAAATGTCCTAAAAATATTGTAGGTCTGCGCTGTTGGTGAAATCTCGGAGATGGATCATGGAGACAAAAAAATCGAACGGTTTTAGTTTCAGTATGTTGATGGCTACAGCGCATTTCATACGATTTTTTATATATGCAAAAATAACAAAATGGCGGACATTTTTCGAAGAAACAAAGAAAAAACGTTTTTTGCACCGTTTTTGGCAAAAAAATAGTAAATATCAAAATGGAAAAAATTCTTGATATGCGCTATAGTAAAGGATATGTGGTTAAAATTTCATAAGGATCGGTTCAATAGTTGCGAATATTTTATCAACAGGCCGTCGAAAAACGTTTTTTCGAGAAAAAACGCGGTTAACCCTAGAACTACAAACCGGGGTAGATATATACTCCAGGTTTTTGTTTGCAAAATTATGGTTTGACCGTTTTTTAGCACTTTTTATTAATCGTATTTAAATCGGTATTTAAATCGATTTTTCACCGATCAAACTTTAATGAAATTGAATTTACTTCTCACCATTCTCTTCTGCATGAAAGAACGAAGAGATTCATGTACTTACGAGTCTCATGACTGCTTTCAGAACGATTTTACGAACGAGAAACTCGTGGGGTAAATATTGACCCCAGTTTGTAGTTTGAAGGTAGAAAAAATGGGTTTGTAGTTTTAGGCTTAATGTTTGTTTGGGTTACATAAATACATATTTTTTGTTCAAATGTATTTCGAAAGTGTGTTTATTAAGTATAACATCTTTTATATCAATATCTATGATATAAACCTATCAAAAAAAATGAAAATAGCCTTTTTAGCGTCTAAAGTAAGAAAACCCCTTAATTGATGTGCTCTCGAGGAATTCCTTTCACGAACCCGAACATTTAACAATTAAAGGTCAAAAAATAGATAAGTAAAAATCAAAGTATTTTGCCAATAAATAGTAGGATTTCGCACACAAGGCACTCAGATACATTTTTCGTGAAATCGAGCGGGAAGATTTATCCCTCAAATATGTTACTTTCCAAATATTCGGAAAACGAACCTTTAACTTCGAGAGTTGTAAGATTCGGATGAATCGTGAGATTGTATCTTGTGGGATGAGCGAACTTCGGAAGTCTGACGTTGTCCCATGGGAATATCTGTGAAGTACAGTGAAGTAAAGCAATGTTTATGTGTCAAGTGGATTGTACATGGGGATGTTCGATGAGGATGAAAAACGAGAAATACGCGCTGCATTGATGTAGAAACACATCGCTCTAGACCCTGTCATATATATATATATATATATATATATATATATATATATATATATATATATACATCTATACACATTTATTATATGCACAGATAAATAAATGTATATATATATATATATAGAACATATATAGAATAAATGTGTATAAATATATATAGAACACTCGTATCTCTTGTAGTCTACACGTCGTTCCCTAGCTGGAGGCGAAGACAAAAGTGGAAAAAGCGTTCAGCACTGCGCATGAATTTCTATAGCATCTTCAGCGATACTGCCGCGTTGTGGCGTGAGAATAATATCGGATCGCTTCAATACATGTAACAATCGCAAGTTCGATATTTACGAACCATTTGGAAATTACGAATTTGAATGTCTAAAAAAAACTTTCGCACAAAATTTCTTACAAAATCCATTTTTTCACACAATACGTATATCAGATGAGAATAAATTACGGGAATTTTTCTTACGTAAATCCAAAAGCTCTCGTATTTGTCATGTTTATCGGAAATTTGGAGGTTTTTTGTTAACGTTAAGGGGTTAGGCCACAGTAACGGGTATAAAATCATATGCGAATTTAACAATTTTTTTATCGTATGAAAAAGTGATTCACTCGTCAAATTAATTACACATCTATTTCGTATGAATATCAAGCTGTTAGAAATTTTGTTTTTTTCGATGTACGAAATGACCGACTACGAATATTTTCTTTTGTTATCTTTTTTTAGGCGCTCCGCGGCGTGACATTTAGCAGCCACAATTTTTGACCTAGAATAAAAAACGAAAATTATCGTCAATCTACATTAGAATAGCTAGACACGTACGTACGGAATTTGAAAAATATTCCTTTATTCAAAAGTTGTAGGTATTTGAACTTAAGAAATGAATTTTCAGTGAAAATTTTCGTATAAAACTGCTCATAAAATGAAAAGTTTTCGTCTAATCGGAAATTCCGTACGTACTTCTCTGCGAAATGCAATAAGGAACATAACTTTTAAATTTGAAGTAAATCGAGTGAAAATTGTTGAAGTTATTTGTCACGCCAATTAGAAAAAAGCTGTTTCGAGAAAAAAAAACGTGTTTAGAGTACTCTATGGCCGTGCCAGAGGTGGGCTTACGTTATACGCTCAAAGTGAAAAAAAAAATGTCTTGCTATAAATCGAATAGTAACTTATTCTTATGACGATAAAGCACCGTTTTAGCGAAAAAAAAGAAATCGATTTTTTGGAAATTCTCTTGTGGCCTTACCCCTTAATTGAAACAAAAATTATCTTTCACAGTAATTGATCGGAGATAGTCGTGCGAAAAATTTGTTTACCTCCCCATTGGTGGCGCGGGGCTCAGTGCTCTCGTCGTCTGTCTCGATCTCAAGATCCGCTGGTTTTTCACCGGCGCAAGGACAGTCTGAAAATCCAAATTAAAACATTTGTGGTCCGAGCTCGCTCTTGGCGCGACAAATGCCGAAAAGTTTTATCGCGCGAGACGGAAGACTCGAGTGGTTTTACTTTCTCGCTCTTTTGTCGGTGTTCCAATACCATTTTGTGGTCCCGCGAAGGCAATGATGAGTGATATGGCGAAGAGAATGGCGAAAACGACTGTGGCGATGAAAAGCGCCTTTCTGTGCGAGCACACCGCGACCCCATTGTGCTCATAAATGCTTCTCTTGTGCAAGCCCGTGTTACTGTCTCCTGCAACAAAAGCGAACGAGGTGAAGAGTAAGCGGGAGAAGAGCTTGAGAAAGTATTTTCCAATCTTTCATCCCTCGCTGCTCGATTAACGGCTCTTACCCCCCCCCCCCCCCCCCTCCTCCCAGCCCACTATAATTTCGGCTCGTATGTTCACTCTTCTCAACCGCAGACGCGGTAGAGTGCCAAAGTCAAGATCACGATTGCACGTCGTTCGCATAATTTTCTTCTCTATCTGGCAAAATCGCGAGCTTTATCATGCATACTTGACACGATATCGCTAGGAACAGCCGCTCTCGTGGAAATCTCCGAAAGGCTGAGAAAAGATGGAGAGAGTGGGAGGGCGAAAGAACGAAAGCTATACTTGCAAGGAACGTAACGGGATATCCCTCTCTGGAAGCACAACTTGAAGGGTCAGAATGATGCATTTTTTTTTCGAGTAACACATTGGTTGGATTAAATTAATTTTTCTCTCAGCATGTTGTACACATGTTTGTGGTTACAATTTTTTTAACGTTTTTAAGGGGGGAAACGATATATAATATTAGGGGACCATTTTCATATAAAATAAAACAAAACGTTTATTGTTTAAACTTTGTACTTATTATCAAACAATTATCGTCTTTATAAGCTGATATTTGATTAGGTAGGAACGTTTTGGGACGGATATCCAATACTAGGCTCGATTAAGTATTCGATATTAAGATTTCACATGGCGAATATGAACAGTGATATTTTTGTACAAATTGCTATTATTGCAAACATTATATATTCGTTGAGTGAAAGAATACTACAGTTCATAAAAAATAACAAAAAAACATAAATCATTTAGACTTGCCTCAATGAAAACATCACTTTTTATCAAAAAAAAAAAAAATTTCGCCACCGAAAAGTATCATCAGTTCATTGTTGTGCCATTTCTGTTGCATGGCAGCAAATAGTTTTGCAAGACGACATCTTGGGACTAGTCATTAGAGTAAAAAATCAAAAGCAGACGTCGCTATGGGAAAGCTCGAGATAGTCCACTATCCGTTAATAACTATCCGATATACGGTGCTTTTCCCCTGTATAATGCCTTAACGGGGTAGGCCCCTCTCTGGAAGCCAAATTCGAAGGGTCAGAATCATGATTTTTTTTCTATCAACACATTGGTTGGAATAAATTAATTTTTTCCCAGCATGCTGTACACATGTTCGTGGTTACAATGTAATTTTTTCGGAAGAAAATCTTTCAAAGTGTACGTGGTGCTGCAGTTGGCGTTGCACTCCTCCAGCTGCGAGGCTCGAAACGGCGGAATCTCTATCAGGCTCAAATGTAATTTGAAACGGAAACAAAAAATGTTTCTTTCAAATATATCCAACTGGCTATGGGTTCACGATCCACTTTTCGAAATTTCGAAAAATACGAAAAATGACAGCTTCTCCAAAGAAAACCTCATTTTTCTCTTGAAAAACAGCATGCTGAAGTCATTGTTATTAACAAATGGCTCATCCAATTGAAAAATGCAATCGTGAACCGAAAATGACTACTGTCTGAACGCTAACTGTGCAAATTCAAGTCAATAGTGTGAAAGTTACTGAGGATATCAGTCCCGCCGTTTCGAGATATGTAGTTTCGAGATAATCGCGTGCAAACTCGACGGATCGCGGTAAATCCGACGCACTCTGTTACACTAAAACAAGTGTAACTTCGTCAATTTTTAGAATTTCAGGGCCGGTTGGCCTCAAAATATTCTTGAACGTTCACACTATAACAATATGCAGAAAAACAACGATGTTTTCAGGTTTCCAGAGAGGGATACCCCCTTAAGTGTCTACCGTCGATTTTGATGACACTCATACGTGTGATAAAGCATTGAAAACTATTCGACACGTGTTTTTTTTTATCCGCGGTGAAATGGGTTTATTGTCTGCGGTAAAATGCAAGTAGTCCACCGATCTGAATGAAACAAAAACCAAAATTCTTCTACTGTAAAGCGATGAAAAATCCACTATAGAATAATTGAAACAAAAAAAATGAAATCACACGGTGACACGCTTTTCTTTGAAGGGTCGTTTCCTCCCTTAAATACATTTTTCCGCAGATAACAAAAAATACGTGTCTAATAGTGTTCAATGCTTTATCACATATATGAGTTTCAGCGAAAACGGAGGCGGACACTTGAGTAATGTTCCTTGTTAGCTCAGTCGATTTTTATGCCCAGCTAACGCCGATACTAGCCCTTTAATTACAGTCCGATCACTCTAGTAGTTGAAAAATGTGTAGAGCTTCTGACTCACTATAGTTTAGTAGATACCATTAAATTCAGTGTGCCATTTTCATACCTTTATTAAGGGGGAATACCACTGGGACGAGTAAAAAAGATCGAACTTTTTGCGTTTTCTCGACGTGTACATATTCAAGAAAATGTAAAAAAAATTTACGTTAAAATATTTAAAAATTTACCAAGGCACAGACGATTTAGTGAGAGAAAAAGAGAGAGATTGTTATATTTAAAAGACCAAAAACTTCGTAATTGCAGTAGCTATAGATGTACGTAGCCGTTTTTTTCAATTCGTATTTTTTCAGCCCCCCAATATAAGTACAAATTTCGCAAAAATTACACTTTTTTTAAACACCTGCCATTTATTCAATAAAAAAAACGGCTACGAACAACGAGAATTAAATTTACATAGATTATAAAACGTTTTTACTTTCATTTTCGAGACCAACCATCGCCAAGTTATCGTTCCGACCGTTGAACCATATTTTTTTGTACAGAGGTTCTATCATACCTCGATTCCAGTGTTGAATTATAATTTTTATGAGTAAAAATTTACATGAAATACGCTCAATGTATCCTTACTAACATATCTTTTTTCGAATCCCAAATAAATAATCTAGTAGACTTCAAAAATCCGGAAAAACGACCTTTTTCGGCCCGTCACAGTGGGGTTCTCCCTTAAAAGATTCCTGTCAAGATGATTTCATTCAAAAGCTTATTAGAAACACGTTATTATTTTTTTGCCCTTTTTACTGCAACTTGCAACGATGAACCGTAAGGGGAAAATAAATCTCAAAAGTGAACCTACGGAAATTGCGAAGAGTTCAACTTTGAAAAGATTCGACGAAAAGCAAAGAGTGAATGAAAAATATAGAGAAGGCTTGTAAATTTAATTACTCCAGTCGAACGAATGCACTCTATTCTTGGAGTGCATTCGTTCGAAAGATTCACCCACACATACGTATGTTTTACTATTCAAAGGATTTACAAAAGCAGTTCATTCACGTGAGGGTTTATCGAACCGAAGCATTTCCGTCGTACTCATTCAGCCTGTGCTCGTGTAACTCTTTTAATGCTCTTAGAGGGTGGCTACTTTCAGACGGTTTCCTTTGTTCAATCCTTTTACCAAAACATTTTGACGAGAACTGCACAAACGCGGCAAAGAGACCGATATTTTTTTTCACTTTCAACCCAGTGAATGTGTTGTTTGAAAATGGTTCACGTCTATTGTCATTATTGGCAATGAACCTCTAGCGGCCACTCAGGTGCTGTGGAAAATCACAAAGAAGAATTGAAGGGCGAGAATTTCAACCGTATGTCCGGCTTTTATTGAATGAAATAAAAATAGCGTCTTGTCCATCATTCCTAAGGGCAAAAAGTGCAATGATTTCTTTTTCACCAAACGTCATCACAGCGATAATAATGGTCGACGATAAAATGTTATTTCTCTTTCGTCAAATTTTATCATCTGAAGACTAATCAGATTATCGGTTCCGATATCTGTCAATTATTCAGAACGTTTCCGAAATAAAAGTACACCCAAATACGTCGTGTTTAAGGCCTTAGGCCACAGAAACGGGTATGAAATCATGTGCGAAATTAACAATTTTTTTTTCGTATGACAAAGTAATTCACTCATAAAATTAATTACACATCTATTTAGTATGAATATCAAGCTGTTGGAAATGTTTTTTTTTTTTCGATGTACAACATGGCCGACTACTAATATTTTATTTTGTTATCTTTTTTTTAGGCGCTCCGTATCGTGACATTTAGCATCCACAGTTTTTGACCAAGAACAAAAAACAAAAATTCTCGTCAATCTACATTAGAATACCTAGAGAAGTACGCACGGAATTTAGAAAATATTGTTTTATTCAAAAGTTGTAGGTATTTGAACTTAAGAAATGAATTTTCAGTGAAAAATTTCGCTATAACTGCTTATAAACTGCTCATAAAATGAAAAGTTTTCGATTAATCAGAAATTCCGAACGTCCTTCTCTACGAAATGCAAGTAGGAACATAACTTTCAAATTTAAAGTAAATCGAGTGAAAATTGTTGGTTATTTGTCACGCCAATTGGAAAAAATCTGTTTCGAAAAGTTTCGAGTAATCGGCCATTTTGTACATCGAAAAAAAAATTCTAACAGCTTGATATTTATACTAAACAGATGTGTAATTAATTTTATGAGCGAATCACTTTTCATACGAAAAAAAATTGTTAAATCGGCACATGATGTTACACCCGTTACTGTGGCCTAAGGCCTTAAGCAAATTACGCATGGAAAATTTTCGTTACTGCAAATTATTTTTTTGCATATGTCATTAATATATATTGTAGAAGACTCAAGTATGACTAGTGTGAAGCGATAGGATTACCTTAACGGGTAAAGCCACTCGAGGAATATTCAATTTTCAGAAAAGAATAGTAAGAGGACGATGTTAATTTGAAAGGCCAAATGTATATGATGCTGGCACTCCAGATTAAGGGTAAATCGAAAATTACTATTGCTAAATGGTCGCTTGAAACTTTGAACGTAACTTCTCAGATGCATTTTCCATGGAACTCCGTACGGAATTTGCGATTCATTATTAACTTTTTTTGTAAACAATTATTACGTAATTTGTTGTTCAAAAATGAAGTTTTTCATTTGAATCTGAACTACCTTGTTGTAAAAGGTATTTTATCATTTCCGTGCGCAGTTCTATAGCTTTTTGTATATATTTTGAAGATTGTTTCCGTTTTTGTTCTAGGTTGAAAACTACAGGAGAAATCTGTGCGGCTGCGAAGGACTTTGCAGCGGAGGCGTTTTGGGGTTTTGGACTCTCACGCTGCTATTTTCAATCGAAATTAAAGAACAAAATTGTGTGAACTCAAAATTATGGCTAATAAAGTGTCCCAACTCAATTTTTTACTGCTTTCATTCCACGCGTCAAAAAATCTAAGTCATCCTTTTTTCAACAACCGGAGTGGCTGCACTCCTCAAATCGAGTTTTAATTATGGACGCCGCCATTTTCAATGAAAAACTACAAAAAATTGTTTGTATACTCAAAACCATCTATAATAAAGTTTCCTAATGGAATTTTTTACGGCTTCCATCCGACTCGTCAAACGAATCTTGAGTCATCAATTTTTTCCACCGTCGTGGCTTTAGTCCTCAAACGGAGGTTTAATTCCGGCCAAAAGGGGGTTCGAAATCTAACGCAATCACATCAGCCCAGTATGTGCAGAATCGCGTAATCTTCAAACCATACGTACGTATTAGGCTGTGTGTGTACATCCACATATATGCAAACACACATACACCATCGCGTTCGCGGTTCTCATAAAAATTTCAACGCCGGCCTCACTTGACCTCATTTTCCGTTTTTTGTTTAGTCCAGTCATTACGTACATTCAAAAAAGAAAATGAATTTGCGCTTCTAATTTTTTAATATGTTGTAGGGGATACCTAGAAAAGCTTAACTTGAGATTGTCGACCAAGCTTTCCTAGGAGCTTTCGCCGCCATGTTGAAAAAAGGGGTAAAATTTGTTTCTCGGCAATAACTCGGCTATCCGATGAGATTTCGAAAATTTTTGTAGGACACTTTTTGTAGCTTTCTTTGTGCTCTACAATAACGCTTGAATCATTTTTAGCGTTTCATGCATCGTTATCGAGATATCGATCGATAAAGTCAAAAATTTAGGACATAATTTTTGTTTTTTGCTTTTTTTTTCTTTGGGTCTTAATAAATATGAAAAATTGTGGAATTCAAACTTGTAGAGCATATTCAGACCTACAATTTCCTTCTTGGATTTTTTTATGTTGGACAAAAATTACGATCTCCAGCACGCCGCAAAGTCGGTGAATCCACACTCAGCGTCGAGCGAGCTGCTCGCTCGGTTGTGTCTGGATGTCGAATCGAATGGGAAATTGTTCAGGAAATTGATGGGATAAAAAATAAGTACATAGAGCAACAAATTAAGGATCACACAATAGTAATTTATTAAACAAATAATTTGTTTGTGCAGTAAAAAATATTATTTTTTTACAATACAAAATAAACAAAACAAAATAAACGGAAAGAAAAATATTTTTTTCTGCACTCGAGACACGAACGATGGACTTTTTTCGCTTGGATGGTCCAGGCTGAAGATCTTCGTCCTCCGTAAACTCTTCGAGTTGTTGTGTCTGTTGAAACGTTGGAAATGATGCTGATTCGATGAGAGCATCGTCATCATCATCGTTACAGACATCGTCGTCGTCGTCGTCAAGCAAAATGTCGACTCTGGCGACGTTACTGCATGTTTGCCCACTGCAGTGCATGCAAATAACGGAGCAACTGATTCCCGCTTTTCTGCACCCACAGGCGGCCTCACAATTTCCTTTACACTTACAGGAAATGAGCTTTAATAGTTCAGGCGGAGCGGGTTCGGCGGTGCTGGTGATTGGTTCGAGCCCTCGATTGGTCTGTCGCCAACCCCATCCTTGTGGATCCTTGAAAAATCCGAGCCAGGTTTGAACTTGGAGATACGTCCGGAAAATGTGTTGACGCACAGCGCTTTTGGTTGGCGGGAGTAGTGAGAGGTGATTCACTTTATTCGCTGTCATTGATTTTGCGAAGCGATGGAATCGCAAAATATTTATGGACTTCTCGTGCTTATCACCACCATATAGGCTCGAGGCAACTAACCGAGATGCTACGAAAAGAAGAACACGTTTCAACACGTAGACCCTAACAAAAGGGTCCCTTTATACCTGACCCCTCCAACTCCAACGGACGCTCTATGCGGGCACTCCGTTATAACGAGTTTACAGCCAACTAGATATCGAAATTTTTGCCCAGAATATCGGAACCCTCGATTTACACTACGCACAGCAAAAACTCAACACGATACGATATACTAACTTGAGCGCGCTCGACGCTGAGCGTGGATTCACCGACTTTGCGGCGCGCTGGAGATCGTAATTTTTGTCCAACATAAAAAAATCCAAGAAGGAAATTGTAGGTCTGAATATGCTCTACAAGTTTGAATTCCACAATTTTTCATATTTATTAAGACCCAAAGAAAAAAAAAGGAAAAAACAAAAATTGTGTCCTAAATTTTTGACTTTATCGATCGATATCTCGATAACGATGCATGATACGCTAAAAATGATTCAGGCGTTATTGTAGAGCACAAAGAAAGCTACAAAAAGTGTCTTACAAAAATTTTCGAATCTCATCGGATAGCCGAGTTATTGCCGAAAAACAAATTTTAAGCGTTTTCCAAGATGGCGGCGAAAGCTCCTAGGAAAGCTTGGTCGACAATCTCAAGTTAAGCTTTTCTAGGTATCCCCTACAACATATTAAAAAATTAGAAGCGCAAATTCATTTTCTTTTATTTGCCTTTTTTTCGGACGAAATGACTGGACTAGTTGTTTGCGGCCGTGTCGCGACTCTGCCGCATATTCGTGATAGCTCGTCCCGCGGGCATCGTCGGACATTTGTCTATGAGGAAATCATAAAGCTCGTGTAAGCGTGCAATTGGCAAGCTCTCCCTAATTCTGCATACCGTGTTTCGACGTAAGTACATTATGGTCGGGGTGTTTGCTCTCGAGTATACGTTCACGGGCATAAGCAGGGAGCTTTTTTTTCAAATTCGTTGGGAGAGATTAGAAGCTTCCTTGTTATTGATCGCGCGCACGTGCTCTGCTCGGTTCTCTTTCTTCCCCTGCCTGACGCGCTGCCTCTCTCTCTCTCTCTCTCTCTCTCTCCCCCTCCCTCGCTCCTGTAATTCTCGTAATGTGATGTGCACTCTTCATGCGGGGGCGAGAGCGGCCGCAATACACATTCGCAAGGTACGGTGATGGTCGTAAGTGGGCCAGCTGGTCTCGCGGGGTAGCATTTCCAAAGGCAAACGATGAGAGAATGGAATTCTCCCGTGCACATATAAAATGCATTACAGTGCGCTCGCGGAATGTACAAGCCAGGCGGAGCGTGGCTTCGAAATGCATACATCTCGTGCATCGCCAGGGTAAAGGATTGGAATAACACTGTACGAAAAATGCATCCCGGACAATCGTCGTTCACGTGCTTTTTCACCCTTGTAGAAATTTGTTTTGGGTCCCCAGATCCTACCACATCCATATAGGGATTTCATAGGGTGGCTGCACAGAGGGAGTCCTCATTGGGATCCAATCGGATCGTGTACTGTTTCCCGATGAACACCCTTTCAGAATCCTTAAGGGAGCTTTCCAGTGTGAAATTTTCAAAAAATCGATTTTTTTGTTGCTTTATCGAATAGTATACACTCTTCCGAATATTCCCTGAAATTTTCATGCCGAAATTCAGATTATTTCGGTTACTGTACAGCATTTCTTGGAAGAAGGCAACGGAGCGCTACAGCTACAGCGAAACTTTGAACGCGTTTTTCTCGAAACAGCATTTTTCAAAACGGTGTCCAACTTGGAGGGCAGAGTTTTAAAGCTATCGAGTTGAATTTTTTACACAATATTCTTAACGTCATTGTTTATCGTGCTATGGAAGCTTTTTTTTTTTTGACATCTTCCTATTTTTTTGTAAAAAAAACTGCCAAAAAAAATGCTAAAATCGATACTTTTTGTTCAAACCGGCGCCATTTTTGCAAAAAAAAAAAAAAAAAAAAGCCTCCATAGCACGAAAGCCAATTATATACCGATCAATAATCTTTTTGTGTTTTTTGTTTCAGATCAAAATTGTGACCCCCAACGTGGACACCACATCCAAGTGCATTTTCTGCAACAATTGTTTCATCATTTTTATAGATATTAATTAATAAATAAATCGATCTTTAAAAAATTGTTTTGTATTCTTCAATACCCAATTAATATACAAAAAAAAACCAGACCGATTAGATTATTTTTTCTTTAAAAAAAAAAATCGCGAAAAACAGCGATTTTTCGGGCTGTCACACTGGAAAGCTTCCTTAACCACGCTCGAATGGAAAATATGTAAAAAGTCACGAGAAAAAAACTCCGTGCGTTGAACCATACTTAACCTGCATGCTTTGTGAGCGTGTTGATATTTATATTAAAGTAACAAATAACAAAGGATAAGTTCAGTCGATTTTCAGTAATGTGATTGAAATCAATTTTTAGGATGTATTTTTTTAACGGGCTACATCTACCTAAGTGGGACAAAAAATGCATTTTCCAGAAATGTTTCCAGTCGATAGTGTAAACTACATTCCCTGGGAATTTCATTGGATACTCCCAAAATTGAATGAGCTGCAGCTTATAACAATTGGCCGGGCGAGCGGTGGTAGCGTCATGCTTCAAATTTTGAAAGCGTTTTTCTTCAAACACTGTTTTCGAAGTCGGTGGACTTGATATCTCGAGAACCACTTGATGGATTGTTTTCAAATTTACAGGAGGTACGATGAGAAATATATGAAGGACGTTGACGAACTCACTTTTTACGAAAATTCATTTTTTAATAGTTACGTAAAAATGACGACTTTTTCGTATATGCTCAAGTTTCAATTCGTCGCTGCGTTGTTAGAAAAAATGGTTTTAAAAATCGACGATAGTCAACGCTTCGTATTCATTGATAATTTGAATAAATTTTTTGGTTTTTAGATTTCAGATGCATCGTTTGAGCTGGAGAACGTCCACCGCTAAGCGTCGCGAGAAAATTTCATTATCTGCCGGCGATAATGTTTTTGTTGTTTTTCTGTATCTTTTGGCGATTTCTTTAAAGGCTCTCAATATACCTACGTTCGCGTTAAAAGATTGCGTTTCTTTTGCACGAACCGTTCCCCCGAAAAAAATCGGAATTCGGCAATATTTTTCGGGCCTTTAGGTAAATGTAGCCCCTTAAGCGTTTGATACTTAAAAAAATAAGATTCGTACTTTTTTGTAATTCATTCATTTTGTATATCTATATTTTGTTTCGAAAATACAACCCCCAGCATACGATGGGATCCATCAACACTCGTATCGCATTGTGTTCGATCATTTGAGATTCCTTCAGGATTCAAATTGGCTTCGTACAATGGATTCCACTGGGGAATCCCGATTAGAATCCACTGTACGAGCGTGACGTTTTAGTACAGGGATCCAATGCGATGACATATAGACACCGTACAGCCTAATCTGCTGAAGATAGAAACAAGCAATTTGGAAGATATGTCCCACAGGAGGGACATGTTTTTTCGGTGCACGATGAAAGGATCTTCTAAAAATCAACTCCTAAGAGCCTGAAATGGATTGTAAAAGTTTGCATGGAAAATAGTGTTCATCTCGTGTATCAACGCGGGTCAAGCTCCGGGTAGATACACGAAGAAGCTAGTTGCTGACCGTAGTCGCAAATTTGGCGAATTATTTTTATACTTATCGCCTCCCATCGCGTTCGTTATATTCCTGCGGCACATGAGAATCAATATTTGTGTACAATTGTTCGGACAGTTACAAGCGCGGCTTGAACACTGGCGGGCATGACTTCGATTGAGAACCGCAATGAGGCACGCTCGCGGACGAAGCAATGAATTCAGCCGGAACCGTCTTCACCCTCATCGCCCTCTCAAAGTTCTTCAAAATCTTGCATTTCTCCATTTTTATTCCCATATAAACCCTTATCTTCGACTTTAAGTTATAACAACCTAACCAAACATATATACCTAACCTAACCTGGACCTAACCTGGACGTAACCCAACCTACCCTAACCTGGACCTAACCCAACCTAACCTAAGCTAACCTAACCTGGACCTAACCTAACCTAACCATATCTATTTATATAAATATACCTAACAACATAGCCATAACACCCTAAGCCATATAAACCCTTTTCTTCAACTTTAACTTATAACAACCTAGCAAAATTCTTCCAAAAACGTTCGATTGACGTTTGCAGTCCGAACGGCCAAAAAATTGGGCACGGCGAAGAAAAAAACAACTACCCTCTCAGCATCCAAACCCTGCAAACTTCAATACCACGAGACGTCTCCCCAAATGATATTCATCTTTCCCTCGCGGACGGGACATCCTACGATACGTGAAAATTCTCGAAATACTTGACGTTCCCATCGAAGGTTCAGGCCTCGCTGGGGAATCCCGTGGAGAGCTTCTCACCTGTGAGGAATGCCGATCTGTCGTCAACATCCTGCTCGCTCATCGCGAATGAATTTGGCGGTGGTGGTCGTCGATAAACAAAATCCTTTAGCCCGCCGTCCCTCGAGGCATAAGCGATTTTTATAAGGGGCTCCCTCTGTTCAGCCAGAATAATAAAAGTGTGGCCGGGTGGGGGAGGCGGGGGTGTTGGATCCACACGCGTCCGCGGCTTTTATCGCACCTCACGGAGGGCCGGACAGACGAACGCGCGCGAACGCACGGCACACGTCACTTTTCCACCCCCGGCACATTGTTATCCCGTAAACAATTATAAATACAATCACCGTAGGAACCCACCGGTTATTAAATTCACTTATTCCCGTGGCTCAACGATGGTGATCGCGGGGCACAGACACTTGTCGGGCAATAAGGTCGCGGGGGCCAGAGAGAGAGAGAGAGAGACAGAGAGAGAGAGAGAGAGAGAGATAGAGAGAGAGAGAGAAAGGGTCATGTATCTCATTCCTCGTGAAAGCCCCGCTGACCCGGGTAAAGAGGTGCTGCTCCAGGGGTAGTTTTTCCCCTCCGTCTCCACCCGGCCCTTCGAACCGTCCCTCGTCCTCCAAACACACCGCCCTTTCCCTCTCCCCCCAGCTCGTCCACCGTTTCAACGCGCACTTCGACAGAGCGTAGATCACGAGGTCACTGGGTTGCACGAGACTCCGCTCGCACCCCTTTCAACCCCTTTGCACCCCTCGTCACGCTTCCCTTCCTCTCTCTCTCCCTCTCTCCCTCTCGCGCACATGCACGCAAAGACACACACACACACACACACGCGCGCGCGCGCACCCACTTCGTCTTGTTTCTCGTCACTGCGGGTGATCTACAAACGAAGCGAGTAACCCGTGACTTGAGGCTCGTTCGATAGGGCACACCGTGTCGATGCTAACGGAGGGTTACACCCGCGTGTGAAGGCCTGCTCGCTTATCCGATGGCTCGAACGTGCTTGAACGTCGAGACACTCGCGAGGCATAACGGTAGCCGTGGAAATTGGCTACGGAGGCTTGAGCTCGAACACAGCGGGGCAGCACCCCTCAGGATGTATCGCGTCTCTACGTCCCCGAAACTAAGGCCGATTGTGATGCCAAACGAACGAATAGGATCACCGATATCCGTCAGTGTCGATAGTGCGGACGAGTCTTTCACCGAGCGACGCACCAAGCCGCGTTTACCCTTCGCACGATGCCGACAAACGACGTCGGTGCATGTGCACCGAGCTGCGCCGTGCCTTGACATTTCATTGGCATCAGAGTCGATATATGTGTATGCGGGTTATATCTGCGAGGGTGTGTTTTTCTTTCGTTTTTACGCGTGTCGGTTGCACTCGCGTATTTGCGTGGGTGGGCTTTCCGACGGGCGACTTCACCGAGGTAGAAATGGCGGCCCGTGGAAGTAGCCGACGCTGGCCCGGTTTCACGGGAGTGGATTTCTCAACTGTGCATAGACGGACGACGCGAAGCCTGCCGCGCGCCAGATCAGGCACACTCCGCCGTATCCTCGACGCGGTGCCAGCGGGCTCGGTCGCCATCTTTCGGGGATTGGGAATACTAGGAGCGAGGGGAAACAACACCCCCCAGTGGCTGGGGAGTCGGGGCGGCAGGCTAGGGGCTCGAGAAACGGCCACTGGCCCAACACCCTCGAACGAGGCCTCGGCGTTTTTCTTTGTCATGACGAACTGCGGTTTTATAGGGTCTTTGGTGTAGGCGGAAATTACTTGGGAATCGATGCTTTGGAATGTGCCAGTCAGGCAGCGCATGGCGAGATTGGAGAACGTCGTGGATGCAGTAATGGAAAGGCAGGTGGTGGTGGAGTCAAGTTGGTTGGAGAGCTTTGGTACGGCGCTTGCAATATGGCTGATGTTGTCGACTTTGGTTAAATCGGCAGTGTTTTTTCTTTGAGTTGTATTCGACGACTGTAATGTGAATGCAGGGGTAGCTTTGGCTATGAAGGGGTTCGAATGCAGGGGTAGTATTTACAATGGAGAATTTGAACTTTTTCTGCACTCTGAATAGAAAGCAATGGGACTTTATTGACTGGAGAAAATGAGTCACCCTCGCGAATGATAATTACTCAGGGGGTTATCATCGGTAGGTAGATGAGGACGAGTGGAGGTAACTTGGTCGATGCATTCCCATCGAGAGTGGCGGAGTTTCGGGCCACGAAGAACTTAGGGTAAGACGAGAAGTGCCATATCGGTATTGAGGGTTGGTGGCAGGAGAACCGTGATGGCGAGATACCTCTCTTGCCTGCTGCCGATGCGTTACTGATCGGCCTTGAATCGATCGCGGGCATGAGTTTTTACTTATCGACAGTCCGCAGTTACCGACTGCAGGTAAATTATCGATCCTTGCTTTGACGCTTCGCACACCACTTTCGGTTACTAAGCTCGACGCATCGGACCCGAAATTCTTTGAGGTAAAATTTTTTGTACGTTTTATTAATTCTGCCAAAAATCGAAAAATAATTCCATACCTCTGATTAATTTGGAATTTCTTGTACCCATGTATTTTGACTCGCTGATTACGAATACCATAGTGAAAATACCCGCCAATTTGATTTTCAAGGTCAACACTCACGAAAACTTATTTTTCAACAGTTTTTCTGTTTTATTTTAGTAACTATTGATTTTAGAGAAAAATATTTCTTACAAAAGTTGTAGCCTATGAGAATGTTGATCTTTTATATTGTATACAATTTTTGTCTAAAACCATTCCATTTTGAGAAAAATTGGATAATGGTCCAATAAGTGAAAATTGCTTAGCTTCATTAGTTTCGATATTATCTACTTATCTATAGTAACGAATCGGTGACAGCAAGAATATAGACAATGCTCATTAGCCCCCACAAACCCAAATAAAAAAACCAAATTCAAACGGAAACAAAACCAACAAATAATCCAAACACAAATGTAAACAAAAAAGACCAAACAACCCAAAGTAAAGAAAAAACGAAATTAAATAAAAAGCCCAAGCAAGCCCAACAACAAAAACAAGCCCAAACAGGCCAAACAAACCCAAACAAAAAATGCAAAAATAGTATATAATACTGAAAGAAACTAAAATAAAAGAAAAAAATAAAAAACAAAAAATAAAAAGGCAAAAAAACATGCAATTTAAAATTGACTGAATCACAAAAAATGCAAAAATAGTATATAATACAAAAAGAAACTAAAATAAAATAAAAAACAAAAAAGCAAAAAAAAACATGAACTTTAAAGACTAAACTCCAACCTTCCCGCGGTAAAGTGCGTTAGTAGATAATATCGAAACTAATGGAACTAAGCAATTTTCACTTATTGGAACATTATCCCATTTTTCTCGAAACGGAATGGTTTTAGATAAAAACTGTATGGAACATAAAATATCAATATTTTTATAGGCTATAACTTTTATACGAAACGTTTTTCTCTAACATGAATATTTACTAAAATAAAACAGAAAAACTGTTAAAAAATCAGTTTTCGTGAGTTTTGACCTTGAAAATCAAATATGCGGGTATTTTCACTATGAGCTTCGTAATCAGCGAGTCGAAATACATGGGGACACGAAATTCCAAATTAATCGGGCGTATGGGCTTTTCGGAACTACACCCCTTAATTTTAGACGTTTACAGTGTTGCAAGCCCTTAAAGTAAGCGGTCACCTATCCCAGTATCGGCCTAAGGCAACACTCCTCATCCGTATCCTACGTCCGATCACAGCGAATCGTACCAAACATCCCCCTAACATTTTTTTTTTTTTATATAAGACGACGAAGTAGCAAGCCCTTGTGTTTAGATGAGAAACGCTCAAAGGAAAACCAGCTCGCTTGAAAAAGCAATCCGAAATGGGACGGGAGTACTTTTGATTTCCCCTTGAGGTTCGGGGTATGGACTTTAAAGCCGGATATTCGAGCATCCCCAAAATATTGAAGTTCCACGTGTTTACTCGAGTCATACGCGTCCGAGTTGGAAATTTGGACGGAATCGAGGTTTCTCGGATGGAGTCAGAGGGCTAAAGCGTGAATCGAAAATCGATCCTCCGAAATTGCAGAGGCTCCTTTGTCTGTTTCGTAGACAGGTCCCGCCTGCTACGTCTAAGTACTCGCTCGCGTGCTTCCGCCTGGTAGTCCCTTCGCTACCCCACAGCCGGTCACGTTGGCCCTGTCAGCTTTGACGTTTACACTATGCCAGGCTGGTTCGGAGACCGGACGTCAACGTCCCGACGGACGGATACACAGAGACGAGCCCTGTCGGCTGGTCCCTCATCTTCCCTAATTCCGGTGTACGTTTCGACAGACCACGATACGTGTAGGTGAATAATATAGGGTGTCTCAAAATAAACTGATATTTTAATTTATTAATAAAACGTATTATTTATTTGAAAATAATAAAATTATTATTTTATAATATTATTATGAAAATAATAATATATTATTATTAGTAGTTTTTTTAATTGTCTTTTTTTATATATTATTATAATCAGAATATTATTTATTCGAACGAATATTTTTATTTTGATGTAAGGTACAGACATGGAGGTTATGTGTGTAGCACAATATCCGGTGAATGTCCGCCTTGTCCCTGTTTGCAAACGTTCATTCTTTTGACGAAATTTTCAATAACATTTTGGCATAATTGCGAACTAATTTCATAAATGGTGCGTCCAATTGCTTCCTTGAGCTCCGGAATGGTCTGTGGATCATTGGCATACACCTTTCCTTTCGGAAAAGCCCAAAGAAAGAAGTCCAATGGCGTCAAATCGCACGATCTTGGTGGCCAATTGACATCGCTGCGGCGCGGGATAACACGACCGTGAAACTTTGTCCGCAATTACTATGCAGTAACAATGCAGCAAATAACAATTTCTGTGCGTTGCTCGATCGTGTAATTCTCCATGACTAAACCTCGATACTTCCTGATGCCAGTTGTCAAAGATCCGTAATGTTCGCCACAAAAAAATGGCGCGCAATTTTAAATGTCAGGTCATTTTGAGAGACCCTTCATAGAGCGGATTACACGTGTACCCATAACTCAAATCGAGCAGTGCTTCAGTCAAATTTGGAAAGCAAGTCTCATATAGTGACGCAATAAATCACCTTTCAAAATCGTTTATTTTGGCGCGAATTTGATAATCTGAGATAGACAATTAAACTTCTTTGATTTCCGTTTTCTTTGTAGAAGTGGAGACATTGATGAAGACATATAGGGAACGTGCAAAATTGATAGAGGGCAGACCAAAGTTTTTGTAGGTAGTTTAGCGTTTGAATATAAATATTTATAGTTAAATGCATGTAGTTAGGTTTAGTTTTTCATCCATATGCGGTCAAACGTTTTATAAAAGCGTAGAAGAAGATTACTAGAAATTGTGCGTTGCTAGCCAAGTTACCCATGTCGCAGGAGACAAAACAGAGTACGAAAAAAAATTCACATAACCTCTAAAGTTGTGGCACAAACACAAATAAATAAAGAATACAGTGTTTCGTAATCGGTTCGTAACTTTTTTATATTATCGTATGAACATTATATATACGAGACTTAGTGACAAGTTCAAATCAGTGACATCTGCGAAAGTATGTGTATAAGCCAAATGCTGAAAATTTATTTGAAATATTCTAACTTTAATACGTGGTTATTACGTTACTAAATGATATATATTAAACGTAGAAAAAAGAAATCCATTATTTTCGCCTTCAATTTCATGCAAAAATAATGGATTTATTTTTCCTACACCTAATATATATTTATAACTCTGAATAGTTTCTTATTAACGTTTTCTGACAGATGAACAACAATACCTTTCATCTTGATGGAGAATTCGCAAATCCACCAAAATTATAACTCAGTTCGTCTATTATTGGATAATAACACGCACTGTCAATACTTGAATTACTTTAGTCTACCTACAAAAATTTTCAATTTTGACCACCAGGGGCGCGGCAGTCGAGTTGTACCTTCCCTATACGTGACACCGGTGCAGAAATTTGTTGGGGAAAGCCCAGATCCTACCACATCCCTAGAGGGACTTGATAGGGGCACCACACGTAGGAGGTCCAGGGAGGAATTGTTTGTTTGAAATTCTCAACCGCAATTCATGGGATATCGTAAAAAAAATATCCTTTCGCGAACCCATGTACAAATTTGTTGGGGAGTCCCAAGAGGCACCCACGTATCTGTAGGGATTTGTCAGGCACACCGCACATAGCCAGGCCTCATTGAGATCCAATTGGATTCTACACTGTTCCCCGATGAACGCCGTTTGAGAATTCTTACCACGTTCGAATCAAAAATATGTGCAGTCACGAGAAAAACTCCGCGTGTTGAAGCATAACCTGCACGCTTCGTGAGCGTGTTATTATTTATATTGACATAAATAACGAACGATAATTACACTCGATTTTCATTTATGTGACTCAAAACAATTTTTGATATATTTTTTTAACGGGCTACATCTACCTGGTGGGGAAAAAAATGCATTTTCGAAAAATACTTTTATTCGACAGTATCACTTTTTAGCTATATTCCCTGAAATTGAGCTATATTCCCTGAAAATTTAATTGAAATATTCCTCAAATCGAATGAGCTTGAATATTTTTAATTTAATTGAACTTTAATTGAATTGAACAGCTTCTAACAGCTTTTTCTGGAAATACTATTTTCAAAGTCGAAGGATACGGTTTCTCGAGAACCACTTGATGGATTGTTTTCAAATTTACAGGAGATGCAATGAGCAAGATTTAAAGGTCGTTGACGATCTCACTTTTTTCTATCTATCTTCATTTTTTAATAGTTACGTAAAAATGACGACATTTTTCATGGATTTTGTATGTTCGAGGATCAATTCGTCGCCGCGTTGGTAAAAAAAATGATTTTACAAATCGACGATCGTCAAAGACTCGTATTTAATGTTAACTTAAATAACCCGTTTGGTTTTTATATTCCAGATTAACCGTTTGACCTGGAGGGTGTCCACCGCCAAACGTTGCGAAAAAATTTTCATCAACTGCAGGCGGCCATGTTTTCGTTGTTTTTCTGTATATTTCGGTGGTTTTTTAAAGGACGTTCTTAAGAAAAAAAAAGCGCTCCTTTTTCACCAACCATTTCCCAGAAAAATTGGAATTTGGCCATTTTTTTCGGGCCTCTAGGTAGCCCCTCAAGCGATTCATACGTTTTTTTTAAAGATTCGCTCATTTTGTATATTTATATATTTTGTTTAGGTAATTCAACGTACAGAATGCGATGGAATCCATGAAGAATCGTGTCGGATTCTCTTCAATAATGCGGGAATCCTTTAGGATTCAAGTTGGATTCGTGTATCGGATTCTAATGAGAGTCCTGATAAGAATCCAATGTACGAGCCTGACCTTTTGTATGGAGTTAAGGCCTTAGGCCACAGTAACGGGTATAAAATCATGTGCGAATTTAACCATTTTTTTTCGGATGAAAAAGTGGTTTGCTCATAAAATTAATTACACATCTCTTTAGTATAAATATCAAGCTATTAGAATTTTTTTCTAATAGCTTGAGAATCCACAATTTTTTACCTAGAATCCACAATTTATAGAATCACAATTACCATAGATAATAACACAATTACCATAGAATCCACAATTTTTTACCTAGAACAAAAAACAAAATTTCTCGTCAATCTACATTAGAATACCTAGAGTGTTCTATAAAATTTTAAAATATTGTTGGAATTTTTAAAAATTTGGAATTATTCCGTATGGAATTTTTAAAAATATTGTTTTATTCAAAAGTTGTAGGTATTTAAACTTAAGAAGTGAATTTTCAGTGAAAAATTTCGTTATGACTACTCATATACTGATCATAAAATGAAAAGTTTTCGATTAATCAGAAATTCCGTACGTACTTCTCTGCGAAAGGCAATTAGGAACATAACTTTTAATTTTGAAGTAAATCGAGTGAAAATTGTTGAAGTTATTTATCACGCCAATTGGAAAAAAGCTGTTTCGAGAAGTTTCGAGTAGTCGGCCATTTTGCACATCGAAAAAATATATATTTTCTAACAGCTTGATATTCATACTAAATAGATGTGTAATTAATTTTATGAGTGAATCACTTTTTCATACGAAAAAAATCGTTAAATTCGCGGATGATTTTATACCCGTTACTGTGGCCTAAGGCCTTAAGTATGGGCATTCCATTGAATCCCTACAACGATTCTTCCATGTGGAGTTCTTCTCTAACGAGTGATAAATGTGTTCAGAATCGATAAATTTGCAGTTATTGCGGTTAAAAATGGCCCAAGCGTCGTAATAACAATATTTCTCAACCATTCCAAAATATTACCCCCATCTGAAACTTGTATCGGTTTTATCCTTACCATGACTTAAGAGGGCGATGTGCGGTGCGGTCTTAAAGTTCGTCGAGGAAAAGCCAATATGCAGCTGCCATAAATGCGAGTACATACAATCCGGTGTACATAGGTAGCAGGCACGCGACATGAACTATCCAATACGGGCGGAGGTCCTAATACTTCCGTTTACAACGAGCAGACTTTGTGCGATGTATTTGCATACCGCGTTCGGTCACGTGGTACCAGCTGGTATTAATGTATGATATTGGAAAGATGCAGTTGCATCGTAAAAACGTTGAAAAAAGCAGAGTGTCTTTCTTTATGGCAAATATCGTGTTTTTTTTTCAACTTCATCGATCGATAATTGGCATATCACGTTGATGCTAGCATCGTCGTAGAGCAACGATTTTCATCCATTTATTTATTTTTGTCATTGTCCATAGCCTTTTTTGCGAATTTAGGGCATAAATCCACAATAAGAATTGATGAAAACGTTCAACGGATTTTCACAACCTAAAGCGGCAAAAAAAACGAGAAAATAAAAGTAATTAATTTTCTTTGCATAACGATGCAAACTTAGTCCCAGAAATCATACGATTTATTTTGCGACATCCTGTACAGTGTAATAAACGGTGTCTCGCAATGACCTGACATTTTGAATAGCGCGCCATTTTTGTTGTGGCGAACATAAAGTACTGATCTTTGACACCTGGCATCAGGAAGTATCGAGGCCAAAATGTTATTGAAAATTTCGTAAAAAAAGTGAACGTTCAAAACAGGGACGAGGCGGCCAGTTATTAGATATTGTGTTCCACACATAACCTCTATATTTGTACCTTATATTGAGGGGTCTTCTCACTTTAGACGCTAGAAAAGGCTATTTTCTGGAAGTTTTTGGATAGGTTTATATTATACAGTCGGACCTCCCAATAAGAACGCCCGCAATAAGAACGCTTCCGACTCGAACCCCGAGCGCGAGTCATTTCGCGTGCAGGTTTCTGAATAAGAACGCCCAGCCTAGGAGAGCTCAGAAGAGTTAAATGAGATAAATATTGTAATGCATATTTCCGTTTTAAACCATTCTCCTTATACTATGAAAAACTGTTGCTATACGATAAAAAATCAACACTTTTTGTTAATCGAACGCGTGCATTTTTCGAGACAATTATAAAGATTTTCATTTCCATTTACACCAAGTAATGTCTGTATATTTGAAGATTGTCGTACAAAATAGCCAAATATTCAGATAAATAATTAAAATTATTTCCGTTGTGTTGAGTCATTTTGATCCATGGGGCATTCAACTGGAGGTGGAATATTTTCAAGGGGGCCGAATTCCTCCATTGAATATGAAGTCTCAGAGAAATTGAGTGTTTCAATGTCATCCACTATTATTCAATTACAAATACGTATGAATAATATTGAAAAAAAACTATTCATTAAGTAGAGTAAATGCGACAGCGAACGTCTTGCGCATGGGCTACAACTTGAAACTCGGTCGAGCGGCCGTTCTTATTCAGCACCTCGCATGCCGAAAAGGAAGAGAGAGACGGAAAGTGTCAGCGAGCGCGGAGCGCGCGCCTGGTGGGGGCACTAAAACTCTCTTCCACTTGGGGGATTTTGCGTACTTATTGGGGGGTCGGACTGTAGACATTGATATAGAAGTTTTTGCACTTGATAAATACATTTTCGAAATACATTTTTTTCAAATAATTTATTTAAGCCACTATTTATAGACGAAAATGGTAGTTAAAAAAAGTTCCAAAAAAATTGTAGGTCTGCGCTGTTGATGAAATCTCGGAGATGGATAATCCAAAACAAAATTAAACGATTTTAGATTCAGTATGTTAATGGCTCTAGCGTATATAACACAATTTTTGACATATGCAAAAATAACAAAATGGGGGACATTTTTCGAAAAAACAACAACAAAAACGTGTTTTGTATCACCGTTTTTGGCAAAAAAATAATAAACATCAATATTTAAAAAGCCCTCGGTATGGGCTATAGCTATAGTTGTAAAGAATATGTCGTTAAAATTTCATAAGGATCGGTTCAGTAGTTTCGAAGATTTGATCAACAAGCCGAAAAACGTTGTTTTGAGAAAAAAAACACGTTTAAAGTTTGTTTGGGTTACATAAATACATACATTTTTTAAAAATGTATTTCTAAAGTGTATTTATTAAGCGTAACAACTTTTATATCAATATCTACAGTATAAACCTACAAAAAAATTCATGAAAATAGCCCTTTTTAACGTCTAAAGTGAGAAGACCCTTTAAAAAAAAATTATTCGTACTTTACAAACGAATAATACGTTTTATTGATAAATTACAATGTGACGTCATTTTGAGACACCCCATAGTTATGAAAGGCCCGTGCTGGCCCGTTTGTACATACGTCAGACCTCTCTCGGGAGTGTCTGACGAGACCGGGCTTTTTCTACTTGGAATCTCCACCGCGGTTCTCATCGGGTTAACTCGAAACTTTTGTCCCTGATCCCCGGCGCGTGGCGTCCCTTTTCGAACCTTCGTTCCTTTTTCTCACTCCCCCCCCCCCTCTCGCTCGCCCGTTGTCTTTGTGGCCTCGTATAAACGATGTCACGACGAGAGCATCATTTTTTTCTTTTCTCTTTTTTGCAAACTCGTTACTCCTTCTTCGAGTGCACACTTCATATTGTTCGCTTCAACCTGCCGCGCAGCTAAACTCCGAATGCACACGTATACGTTTGCTGTTGCAAATGCGCGATGAAGCGAAGGAAAGAAGAAAAAAGTGCCGAGATGAGTTCGCGATTTGGATGTCATCGATGACGCGTTTCATTGGAAATCGGAATTTATAATTGTATATCGCGAGGAAGGGTGCAAACGTGGAAACTGCCTGAACTCTTGAACTTGTGACCTCTCTCGTTCACTTGCTCTCTGCAGCCTCCTCGTTTCCGGTCGTACGTTCCGGTTGGTTTTCCGCCCGGTGACATGAATTATTCCAGTACCCGCGTGCCTCGTATGTCTGTATATATATTTTTGTTTATTTATATCATCCGAGCCTATCCCCGACTATTAGAGAAACAAACGCATACTCCGTATCTGTTTTTTTGTGTCTTCCAGCGCGGTGGAAGAATCGAGAGTGATTTTTCGATGTCGACATCGACGAAATCCTCGTCGATGATGAGTTCCAAATTGAATTTTTATTTGTTCCGTTGTCGAATCGGTCGGGCCACTTTCAGCTCTGGAGGGCTTCAACCCTCGAAGGCCTGTGACAATTCGATCGATTTTGCTCAAGACAGAGCGATAAGCTGGCTGCTTCATTCGGGTAGAAGTACTCTGTGACGAGTGACCTCAGGAGGATAAGCAATGAGGTCAATATTGCCAGGCATCCTGCTACTTTATTCCGATGGCCAAAAATAAAACAAAATATCGGTGAATACACTTGATGAGTGCTTCTAAGATACAGCGAGCAATTTTAGACGTCGATGATCATTGACAAAAGTTGTTCATAAAAATCGTGTACGTATATACAGGGTGGACCATTTAACGTGACCACCTCAAATATCTCCGTTGCGTTTAGGGTGTCGAAAAAAATGTCAGAAGGTAATTTAATTGATTTTTAAGAACTGACACAGTGGTGTGATAGATTCATTTTTGTCAAGGTCATAGTTTTTGGGTTCTCAAGGTCATCAACGGTTTTTCATATGGGAACATGTTTTTTTTTTATTTAGGCGTTGTAGCTGACATTCAGACGAATCCAACGACCTATGATATCATAACCTAGAAAGGATTTTTCACAACAATGACGGATTTGTTTGGGTTTTGTTTGGATTTTTTGGGTTTGTTTGGGTTTGTTTTCGTCACTCTAAAGGCAACGGAGATATTTGGGACGGTCACGTTAAATGGTCCACCCTGTATATATATGTACAAGATATTCTGTTATGAATGGATAATTTTGCAACCGTCGATAGGTCAGATCATGTTTTACTGTATGCTGGAATTTAAGTTTAGTAAAAGTCCCACGGTTTTCGAGATGAAAATCATCAACTTTTCGTTTCTCACGTGCAATTTCTAAAAATGATAACTTTTTTGACCCAGTTTTTTCTAATATACTCTTGATTATTAGTTTTATCTAGAAAAGTCTTCTTTTTAACCTCAAATGTTGAGGAAACACTTTATGAAAAAAGATCTTGTGCAGAATTTTCACTTTAAATAGTTGCTTAGTTAGTGCCAATTCATATCATTTGTCGAAATGACATGCGGAGAAACAAAATTAGATGATTTATTTTTTTAAATCACATAAGGCCCAACATCTTGAAAACCGTGGGACTTTTACTACAGTGGAATTCCAGCATATAGTAGGACATGATTTGCCCTATCGATAGTTGCAGGATCATCCATTCGTAACAGGCCATCCTGTATAAATATAAATACCGGCACAGGTTTTGCACAGTTTCCCTGTACCCTGGGCACTTGCGGTATAGTGCAGTTTAACCGTTCCTTGACACACTTTTATTTGGCCACAACTTTGACACACTGGGTCATTTGACCCTGATACTTTATCCACCTACCCTTAGCAACTATCCAGTTGGTTTTTCTTGAAAAAAATCCCGAATACACTTTGAACATTTCTTAAGGTCCTAGGCCACAGTAACGGGTATAAAATCATGTACGAATTTAACAATTTTTTTTTCGTATGTAAAAGTGATTCACTCATAAAAGTAATTACACATCTATTTAGTATAAATATCAAGCTGTTAGAAAAAATATATTTTTTTTCGATGTAAAAAATGGCCGACTACTCGAAACTTCTCGAAACAGCTTTTTTCCAATTGACGTGACAAATAACTTCAACAATTTTCACTCGATTTACTTCAAATTTAAAAGTTATTTCTGATTAATCGAAAACTTTTCATTCTATGAGCAGTTTATGAGCAGTAAAAACGAAATTTTTCACTGAAAATTCATTGCTTAAGTTCAAATACCTACGAGTTTCGAATAAAACAATATTTTCTCAATTCCCTATGTACTTCTCGAGGTATTCTGATGTAGATTGACGAGAATTTTTGTTTTTTGTTGTAGGTAAAAAATTGTGGATGCTAAACGTCACGCCGCAGAGTGCCTAAAAAAAGTTAACACAAGCAAATATTAGTAGTCGGCCATTTTGTACATCGAAAAAAAGATATATTTTTTCTATAAGCTTGATATTCATACTAAATAGATGTGTAATTAATTTTATGAATGAATCACTTTTTCATACAAAAAAAAATTGTTAAATTCGCACATGATTTTATACCCGTTACTGTGGCCTAAGGCCTTGATGCGTCTGCATATTTAGAATTCGAAAAATATAAAGTTGAATTATTCTAAATAGTTGGGTATAACGTTTCGATTTTGGACGAGTGAGCCTTTTATTTCAAATTCGTCCGGGTCAAATTGATCCAGTGTGTCAAGAAAGGGTTAAGAAGGCTGTGGACGCAACGGAACGATAGATTAGATTATCGAAGTGCGGGTAGGGACTGATAGCAAAGGGTCTTATTGGGAAGGGCAATGTGTAAAAATCCGCAAGGGTATGCGTTGGAACGCAGAAAATAGATTATATATAGATATATTTAGGGAATAGGGATTTAAGATATTTCGAAAAATAGGAAGGCAAGGTTTGTTTGGGTTTTTTTTAACATACTAGCACGCAAGAAAATGTATTATGAATAACTTTTTTTTCTTTAAATAATGAGCACCGACAAAAATTTGTTGCAGGGCATTAAGAAACATTGTCTTTGTAAGTTACAGCGGGACACCACTGTGACGGGCCAAAAAATCGATTTTTTCTTGCATTTTCTCAAAGTATGCCTATTCAGGAATATGTGAAAAAAAATTCATGCCGAAATATTGAAAATCGACTAAATTGCAGACGATTTAGTGAGATGAGAAAGCGCAACGATTTAAGTATGTTTTTCTCGAAACGACTTTTCTCGACCTTGCTGGAATCATAATTTTACCTACAATTGTCCGATTTTCAATTTTTAAAAGCAAAAATTTCCGTAATTCCGGGCGCTATCGTCGTACCCAACAGGTTTTTTTTTAAATGCAGTACATTTTTAGTCCCCGAATAAAGTAAAAATTTCGCCAACATCACACTTTTTCTAGACACCCACCGTTTCGTGAATTTTTGTTTTTTTTTTCTGAAAAAGCGACCACTTACAGCGAGAAGTACATTTATATAGATTATAAGACTTTTTAATTTTTATATTTCAGACCAACCATTGCCCAGTTATCGATCAGGCCGTTGAACCACATTTTTTATACAGAGGCTCTATTATACCTCAATATCTTTGTCACATTTCAATTTTTAAAAGAAAAATTTACCCGAAATAATTTCAATGTATGCTTAATGACATACCTTTTTTCCACATCTGAAATAAATAATTTAAGAGACAAAAAAATTATATCGAGGTCAAACCGATACGAGGTGGGTACCCCATTCGGAATACTTACCGAAGTTAAAAATAAATACGAAACACTTTTGAAGATCGCGAAAAGAGTTGGCACAAGCCTCGAAATGAGGAATCGAAAATATAGTGCTCAACCTCTCTAATTTGTATAATTTGATTTTGCAAAAAGGAATCGTCGTCTGCCTTAAAATAACCGGTAAGTTTCAGAACTACTTGGCCGTCATGGAACAATGTTACGGGTCCTCGTGTCCTTAAGGGGGAAATCCCTTTAGACGCCCAAAAATAAGTCATTTTTCGTTAATTTTTTTGAAGGTGATAAAATAATCGCATCATTAAAACATTTTGACATTATCTTAGTACGACTTTCAAGTGTGAATTTTGTTCTTTTAAAACAAAACAAAATGGCGGCTTTATGAGGTGTTCCTTAAGGCGTCTTTTAAAAACTGCCCAAAAAGTTATTGATCGATCTGGCCGAAATGTTGGGAGGTTTCTCACTGTAACATCATTAAAAGGATGTACCTGAAGTTTTAAAGTTACCGCATAAATAAATTACTTTTTTTCTCGTAAAAGATCTCGAGAAAAAGGTCAAAAATATGAAAATTTGATTGTAAAGTGAAATTAATTTTTTATTTTATGCGTTTTTAATATTTTTATAGGTATATCCTTTCAATAATGTTATACAGAGAAACCTCCCAGCATTTCAGCCAGATCGATCAATAAGTTTTTGAGCGATAACATGAGCAGTTTTTCCAAGAGCGCATAAAGGCCTTATAACGCTGCCATGTTGTTTTGTTTAAAAAAGAGAAAAAAGTTAACACTTCCAAGTTGTAATAAGATAATATCAAAATAGAAAAATGATGCGGTTATTCAATCACTTTTAAAAAAATGCATGAAAAATGGCTCCGAAGGGATTTTTTCCGTCCTTAAGGGGCTATACGAGTGTGACACTTAAAAAAAATCGATTTTTTTGCCTTTTCGACAGTTTATACTTTCAAGAATATCCTGTAAAAATGTCGAGGCCGTATCTCTAATATTCCCCGAATTGCAGCCTTCTAAAGAGCAACCGCTCGTAGGTATAAAATGCCCCAATAAAATCTTCAAACGCGTTTTTCTCGAAATGAGATTTCTCAAATTTGCTGACATTGTAACTCAAAGAGGAATTATCCGATTGACTTGAAATTTGAACCGAGTACTTTGGAATATATTTACTCTATAATGACATAGGATATTTTTGATTGGATGACAATTGACGATGTGGCATTGAAAAAAACGACCATTTTATAGACAAGAAAACAGACTTTATTTTCATAACCACGCCATTTTGTTAGATTTTGATATTTTTCGAAAATCCTACGTCATTGTACAAGAAATACCTTCCAGTTTAGCGACATTTTTTCCGTTTTCGGTTTCGGCTACTCAATCGGCCGGAATCATGTCAGCAGTGAAGGAACTTTTTTTGTTGCGCCTCCGAATTCAGCGCCTAAGTCGCTTGGATCTCAATATTTTTCTATGAAAAATTATGTAATATAGGTCAAATATAGCCAAATATATTCTTAATTTTCCGCAACATTTAATTCAGTACTTTTCTTCCAAAAAATTCCCGAAAATCACCAAAATTTTCAGCGTTCACACCGGTGTAGCCCCTTAATTCGCAAAGATTAACACGTTGAATTTATGATTAACCTGAATAGCAATAATTTCGTGAAAGTTCAAGCGTACCTGAGATTTCGCGAACTTCCGTATTAGCTGTGCCGTTCTGGCCTCGGCTGCGAGAGCTCGACGTTCTCCCGAGGGGTTCGGTCCTTATCGCTAGACTGCTTTCCCTCGTTGAATTGGCGGTAGGCATTGTGTTTTTCTCCCCTCCGCCCCTTCAAAACTCCACCTCAATTTATCGCACTTTTCACACGATCGATAACTCCATTGGGAGCGATAACTATGTGAGCCGGAAATGGAAGTACGACTTGGACAAATCCATCACTGGATCCGAATTTGGCACGTGGTATTATAAAAAAGAATCACGTTGACACGGTTTGGCTTCTTCCGGTGCCTCGTTCGCCAGGTTCAACCGTACCATTCCACGGCAACTTTTGACACTACCATTCAGACTTCACCGTGACGATGTTGCGCGAGACCGCACGCGCAATTTCACACACTCACTGGATAAAAATCGCACATACTCACTGGATAAAAATCTTCGATGGCTGACTACGCGAGGTTCGTCGATCATTTGGATATCGCAGCCAAAAGCCTCGTGGCGATTCGTGGCGATTCGAACGGAAGATATTGCTCCTCCGAGCATCGGCAAAAGCCAGACGTCAGTTCGGAAGCTCACAAGTGGAAGCCCTCGGGTATTCCCTCCTTGGGATCCGCTCGAGAGGCACTTCCCTCTCACGTTCTCGATCTACTTCTCGCCCCTCAGCAAGAATTTGACCTCTCTCAGTCCCCTGGCATCTTCACCATACGTTTTGCATCTTTTTTTTCAGTTATTACTTTTGACACTATATTTACGAAGATCGACGACTGCTCGATCGAAATACTTCTATTTTAGCATCACTCGAATGTCACGACGCCAAGTACTTTCAGGCGTCGTTCGACTTTGGTCCCTTCTTTGGCACTTACTTTCTTCAAATTTTCTTTTCACCTTCTTCGTTTCAGACGTATAGTTATCCGGTTACAGCGTCAGGTCAGTTCTAACCTCAAAGTGTACTTTTCGGTCTTTACCGATCTTCGGACAAATTGGCACCATTGAGAATCGACGTCCCTACGAAACGACGAAAAATTCGGATATTCTGCTTGGAGTCTCTCACTCCCGGCTTTTGTTACCCCTTTTTTCTCACTATCAGTCACAATGATTATGGAACCTTGAAGGTGATCGGCTGCTGATGTTACTCCGTTGATGCTATTTCGTTTCAGCTAAGTTTGATTGTTTCGATAAAAACGCCTCCATCCGATATTTTAATCGCATTATACATCGCTGATGTACTTTTCCACTGTTTTTATTTATTTATAGATCAGGGTTGGGGATGCGACTTGGAGTCGTACAGGCCTACCCTCCGATCCAACAAATGCATCATTTTGTCTTCTTTTCCGACTTGGAAATTATTGTTACGTTCCTCTTGCTACAATTGCCATGTATTGTGTGCAGGATTTCTTCTTCTTACGCTAACAGGGCTGACGCGAGAAGCTCGCGAAGCTTTCGACGAGGTCAACGACGAAACGAGTCAATGTAAATCGGGCCATTTCTGAGGCCCGTTCGGTCCCCAATCGCAGCCCTTGACGCAAATTGATTAATCACTTGTCGCAAGCTCCTGACGCGTAATTAAATTCTATCTTCGTTGGCTTTCCCGTGGCAGTGGATCGATGATCCTCGCACATTTTACTCGTCAGATTAATCCTCGCGTCTGGCCTGTTGAATGGAAATACACGCCTTATCAATTTCGAGCCAACGTACCGTTGGGCGACGATGGACAAAAAAGGATCCACAAATGAGGAAAGGTGAAAATGTGGTACTTCGTAGCTCGATCGATACGACGGAGACTCGTACGATTAATTAATACGGTCGGAATTTAACCGAATCGTGATTACCGGGAATTGCGTGCAGGTTGCCGACCCACTCTTTTCTCAACGACTCTCGTTCAATCATCGGATCCAGAGGGGAATGATAATTGGCTGCAAAAAATGCTGCCCTCAGGCTGGAGGCAAATCCGCGCAGCCAATTCAAGCTCGGAGCATTTTTCAATTGGGTCGTAGTTTTTCATCCTTGGAATGCAACGGAAATTCCTCTTAATTTCTCGTTTTCAGTATCATTCGAAATAATTTACGCCCGTTGGTCGTAGATCGCTCGATAAGAATCATAAAAAACTGTTTTCGTAATTTTTGTAGCTTAAGGCTATTACTACGAATCGAACTTTTGGATTTGACATTTTTATATGACTTTGGCGAATACTTTATGCGCCTACTGTCAAAGTTTGAACTATTTTGACCGTTCAGTTTTTTCGCAATAAAACTGCAAAGTCGAGCACTTTGAGTTAGCGAAGCACTTCGTCTTATGGAGACGGTCAACCGGAAGTGCGGTGTTCGTGGTTTTTCTGCTCACGTATGCAACTAAACCCGTTGGAAAACTGAAATTCGATAGATTAGATATAATAGATATTGTTAAAAATAAGAAAATCAATCTTCACCGTGCAGTTAAAGCACTACATTACAAAAAAGTTTCAATTTCTGGTTGAAAATGGTCAGAATGACGAAATAGCACCCACAGACTTAGCAACGTCGCGAGTAACAGCAAATTAATTTGAATAGAAGCCGCCACAAAATATGCAAACAACAATTTATGGAGTTTTATCATTTATCACGTATCAATAATATGTATAATTATATTCCGCGTATCGTGTTAATTCCGCTGAGGTAATTGAAGCCTTTTTAAATAGGTTTTCGGCTGATTTTTTTTTGTCTTTTTTAGTCAACTACTTTAGTAGTTGTCAACTACTACTTTAGTAGTTGACAATATAATTTTTCAGTTTTTATTTGGTCACGTGCAACAAATTCATCATTTACCACAACATTTGGCACACTATAATCGATAGTACGAATAATCAACATAAGTAAACACCAATCAGAGCAGCTGTGGGTAAAATAAATTTAGACTCTTTTTTGACCCCGTGGAAGTGATCGTACCTCCTTAAATCTGAATAAAGGAAATTTGTGTGTAAAAATATTATTTTCGTTGCATTCCAACAATGCAAAGTCCAACGTCATGTTTTTCACTGCATGCTGTAAAGTCATGAGCATTCTCTATCACTGGCAGTACTTGTGAAAGTCATTGTAATGTTTATAATTTCAATTATACTTTTGCACCTTTCCGGTTACTCCGAATTTGCCATAAAGTTTCGTTAAAGGGTTATATACAGTTGAAACTTTCGAAAAATCGATTTTTTATTATTTCATTTTCATAATGTACATATATTTAAGCACACACACAGCAAATTTCTTGTCAATTCAACGAATATTCTCGAAGTTGACGTGACAGACTATATGTAATGTGCTTTTGAAACTTTAAACGCTTTTTTTTGGTCAAAACTGCGTTTTTAAAGTCGACGAGCAAGATTTCTCGGAAACGGCTGAACCGATCAGTCTCAAATTTTAACACAATCTTTTCAAGTATATTTTTTTGCACTTAATTGAATGTTTTTTTTTCACCGATAAATATTTTCCATTTTATAAACAGTTTAAGGCCTAAATTGTTGTCAAAAATCGATTTCTTTTTGAGAAGCCGCATTTTGTCAAAAATTATTATTTTGCTTATTCCTTCGATCAATTACAAGATAATCCATTATATTAACGAAATATTTTTGGTTTTTTCATTTTGCATGATCCAGTCCAGAGATATCGTGCTCACCGAAAAACGCCTTTTTTTAGAGGTGCTCCCGGAGATCAGCTATAGCAGCTTTCGAAATTATTATTTTTACAAATAAAAAATGTTAAAATACAGTTAAAAGTTACCATAATATGTGTACAAATTTTTACGTTAATAGATTTCAAGGTCTTCTCAAGAAAAATTCTTGAAAAATCGATCTTTTTGGGCCTCCGACTGTATGTAATCCCTGAAAGCGATCACTCTGTGTCATTCAGTTCTTCGATGTAAAAAAGTGCAAATTTTTATTTTGCCGTTCGAGCGAGTGCGCGGAAAGACTTGAAAAATGCTTATTTCTTTCGTTCTGATCTCGACCTCGATACTGGCAATTTTCTTTGCTCGACGATAATCCGAGGCGACGGTATGTCAGTCTCTATTTTTCTATCAAAGCGAGGAGAAAAAAATCGACCTTTTTGCTAAAGCTGATTATCGATAATGCGAGAAGCGTGAAAATGATGAAACGCATTCTAGATATAGCTTCGAGTGCACAGGCATTGTAATCAATTATGCGCCCGAAGAAGCTCCGCATTTTTCCGTTCAGAAGACAACACAACGATAGTGATGATATTGAAAAATAATAGTGACAATAATAATGATAGGAGAATGTACTCTCGATAGCTATTGGATGGAAGCGTTCTTTCTGCTCTACGGATTCATATTAATTACGCAGTATAGTTTTATAAAAATTATAGATACTTCTGGATCTGAAATCGTCTATAAATATTTTGAACATATGAGGGCACCTTTTAAACTTTCGATTGACAAGCACACGAAAAGAGTTAAAGTATTTTCATTCCATATTATCCGTTCGGAATATCCTGCCAACCAACTATTCGCGAATTCGCTTTTATAAATTGACATACATGTATTCCATTCAAATATTCTATTGCATCTACAGGGTGGCTGCGACGACTCCCATAAATCATACACGAACCTCTTTTCCGATTCCTCCCCGTGGGTCGTCTACACAGCGGACAGAGATTTATTCACTTTTCTCTGCAGCGTGCTTGGGAGGTTCATTTTAACTCGTTAAATTGCTATTTCTCTTCCTAAGTTGCAATTATTTTCTATAATTTATATAGAACACTGCACAACCTGTGGGGGAGGATGGACAGTAGGAAGGGTCCAAGTAAAGCCATATTTATGAGTTATTTAAGGTATTTCTCTCACGAAGCCAAATATTTAACAATTAATTGATTTTCGTCTATAATCAAGAAAAAATTAGGGTTAAATTTTTGCACTTTTAATGAAAATTTACGACTCTAAAAATCTACACTAAATACACTATATGACTCTAGATGTCCGAGGTGAGCTGCTCGACCTGCGTAAAAAATTTAAGGATTCCGTAACTACAATCAAAGCAGGGGATCGAATGTTTAAAGAAAATATCAGGATGTTGAATAACTTCCCGCTGTTTTCCAACAGATGGCGTTACCGCAACATCACGCGAGTAATTCAAGATGGTTACGCATCCATAAAGGAATACTATAAGCAAGATTGAGATTCAGTGTATGTCATTTCGCCGAAATGTTAACGACAATTTTTTTTTCATGGTGTTAAACATGTCAAATTTCGTGGCAGAAAACTTTGTTAAAAAAAATCTACAGCTGAAGCAAATATAACATTAAAATGTTATTTTTAAATGATTAAAATTGATGTTTTTAAATTCGACAAATATCACCATACAATTGATTAACTTTGAATATTATATTTATTACAATTTTTATGGTATACATAACAATATTTTATTTTATCTATATCAAAAAAATAAATATGTCTAATAAAAAGAAAGAAGTTTAAAAAAATATATATTAAAATGATAAGAAATATATTTTATATTTTTGATTCAAATACTAATTGTCTCAACTTCTTGTTGAGACTTATGGCGATCATGCTCCGTGGGAAATAACATGCAGATATTGGTTTAGACGCTTCAAAAATAATGATTTTTATGTGTTGCATCGGAGGCATTACTTCATAAAGACTCATGTCAGACGCTCCCTGAACTTACAGAATTATTAGGAGCTGATCACATAATAGTTTCGCAACGTTTGAAAGTATTAGGAATGATTTAAAAAAAAACAAAGCATTAATTTTCACGAGAAAACCGCGAGAACTTATTCAACATCTCTATATGAATGGTAAAACTCAGAACAACGCGACTTGCAAAAGAATTTTCATGATTACGACTTTTCAGAGAAAATGTCTGAATCGACTTAATTTTCACTCTACTAAATAAAAATATCCTATTTTTATTCAAGTTTACTGGGCACTGCGTACGTATATAAAACTGCTAAATTAAAATATAAAAATAAAAATTATATAAATTAATTTAGGAATTTAAAAATCAATGAAATGCGAAATAGCAACTTTTTCAAAATGGGTGAGTCTTATTCGCTTGAGAAATGTCTTCCAGTTGTCCAAAGAAAATGAAACGTTAATTTTGTACGATGCAGGAGAATTTGGCAATATTCTGTTATGTGTAACGTGTGCTTTAAGTTTTTTTTCTCCTATACTCTCTTGACTCTCCCGGCTTTCTTTCGCGGCTCCCTTAAGGGGTTAGGCCACAGTAACAGGTATAAAATCATGGACAAATTTAACAATTATTTCTTCGCATGAAAAAGTGATTCACTCATAAAATGAATTACACATGTATTTAGTATGAATATCAAGCTGTGTAAATTATTTTTCTTTCATATCTTTTTTGTTATCTTTTTTCCAATTGGCCTGACAAATAACTTCAACAATTTTCACTCGATTTACTTCAGATTTAAACGTTATGTTCCTAAGTGCATTTCGCAGGGAAGTACGTACGGAATTTCTGATTAATCGAAAACTTTTCATTTTATGAGCAGTTTTATATGAAATTTTTCACTGAAAATTCATTTCTTAAGTTCAAATACCTACAACTTTTGAATACAACAATATTTTTTTAATTCCGTACGTACTTCTCTACGTATTCTGATGTAGATTGATGAGAATATTTGTTTTTTGTTCTAGGTAAAAAATTGTGGATGCTAAATTCCACGCCGCGGAGCGCCTAAAAAAAGATAACAAAAGAAAATATTAGTAGTCATCTTGTACATCGAAGAAAAAAATATATTTTTTCTAGCAGCTTGATATTCGTACTAATTAGATGTGTAATTAATTTTATGAGTGAATTAATTTTCATCCGAAAAAAATGGTTAAATGCGCACATGATTTCATACCCGTTACTGTGGCCTAACCCCTTAAAAGCTCGGATTCACCATCCTTCACACAGAGCATAGTTCACCACCCTTCAAAATTATATAAATTAAATTGGGAATTTTTAAATAAATCAAATGCAAAATAGGAACTTTTTCAAAATTTGTGGGTCTTATTCGCTTGAAAAACGTCTTCCAGTTGTCCAAAGAAAATAAAACGTAATTTTTTTACCATGCCCGAGAATTTTGCAATATTCTGTTATGCGTAACGTGTGCTTTAAGTTTTTTCCCCCTGTACTCTCTTGACTCTCCCGGCCTTCTTTTGCGGCTCCCTTAAAAGCACGGATTCACCATCCTTCACACAGAGCGTAGTTCACCACCCTTTGTGGAATCGCGCCGTGCACCTCGTTCTCCATATCCTTCCTTAAGTGACGAACGCATCCGCGCAATTACTGGCGCAACTAAAATATGATGACCCTGGCGCGACTGACAGTATGCCCACGTCGTAACGGAGCTCTTGCGTAATCGCAACACGAATCGTCGATGTGACGTTTTCGAGAGTGCAGGATACGTCGTCCTTGCAAAAGAGCGACATATAGTTTCGACTTGCGTAACACGCCTCACGTAATCGAACTACAAACGATTTTCTCAAGTCCGAACGGACTCGTAATACGTATATGGAATGCAATAGAAGTGAAGAATAATCAAAGATAATTTTGAATCGATAATTTGCATTCGACTTTATAAAGAAAAAATTATATCGGTGCAACTCGTTCCTTTTTTTTTAGTAGAAAAAGAATTACGTTTTACTTTGTCTATCGCACAATTCATTTTAGATTAATAAAATTTGGTCATTTTTAATATCGAATTTCATTCATGTTCCATGAATAAAATCGTCATTGAATACTATTTTTTTGTTTTGTGCTATTGGAAAAAAAATTAGGGTGTAACTTTTTTGCCTTGTCCTATCGAGGGAATTTAAAAGTTAGGTACTAACTTTTTTGTTGCCTAGTCCTACTGTAGAATTATATAAATTGAATACTCCTTGTTTAAAAAGCAATTATCTATAATTATGAAGAGACTACAATTGAGGGATTTCAGATGATAACTTCTGATGATGGAAAATAAAAAATGATTGCAACCCACATTGTGTTTGCCTATTGCAAAAATTTTTAACGTTGGGTATTGATTTTTAATGCCTTGTCCTACTGCAGAATGAAAAAGTTGAAAACTCCTGGTTTAAAAAGCAATCACCTAAAATATTAATAAGACTGTAATTGAGGGAGTGCAGCTAATGACTAGTGATGATGGAAACTGGTAATATTTAGATGAATGAAATTAGGTCATTTTTCATACCGAATACCATTAATTTTTCATGAATTAAAGTGTCATTGAATAATTTGTTTGCCTTGTCCTACTGCAGCATGTAACAAATTAAATACTCCTTGCTGCAAAAGCAATAAGACTTTAATTCAGGGCTGGCAGCTGATAACTTCTGATGATGGAAAATAAAAAGTGGTTGCCAACCCCATTGTGTTCGCCTATAGCAAAAATAAAAGAATTAGGTACGTTTTTTTACGCCTTGTCCTGCTGCAGAATTAAACAAACAGAAACAAACAAACAAACATACTCCTCGTTAAAAAGTCAGTTACCTATAACTATGATAAGACTTCAATTAAGGAATTTCAGCTGATGACTAGTGACGATGGAAAATGAAAAATGATTGTAAACAAGAGCCCTTTTCATGGTTGTACTTTCGTCACGATCCTCCACCTGAACGATGTTCCAGCACTCTCAAGTGTGCACGAACATCGAAAACGCAGACTCGTCGTTACAGCTATTGCCTAAGCTCTCCCGTGTTGTTCTTTCTCTCTCGTGCACCTGAGTCTCGTTAAACTTTCCCAACAAGGAGAATTGCAAGCCACCTACCAGGCTACATACCTGCCCTACCCTAGATCTGACCTACCCTCCAACCCATGCGATACGTTTTTAATTGGACAATCGACGGCGAAGTACGTACGATTGAAATTACCCTCCGCGATTGAGAGTCCCCGGCTCATTTTTTCGTCTTCGTCTAAAATGAACCACCGAGTTCGATAATTGTTCCTCGAGCTCTTAATCGTCGAGTTTAAAATCTGCAAAATGCCTTTTCTCGTTTCTCGTGTCCGCGATGCTCGACGTAATCCAGAGGAGCAAAACGCGAGCAAAGGTACCACTAGATTTCCATGGAAACGCGGGTATTCCAGATGGTATCCAATGGAGGGAAGAAGATAGGACGTTGGAGACATGCGAGGGGGGTGAACGAAAGAGATGACACAGACACGCACAGAATCGAAACTCGAATGATCGACGTTCCACGGAAGTCGTACAAGGAGTAGCTCGTCTCAACGACAAAGCCTCCAAAGAAATCACAAGCAGAGAAAACCCACCCTTAACAAGAGAGACCTCAATAACGTCATTAAAATCGCCTTATCACAAGGGATCCTCGCGCAGAATTAGGGAAGGGAATATCCACAGACGAGTGATCCTTGCGAATCTTCGATGAGCTTTCCTGTTGCTGGATGATGATAAGGGTGGTTATCGCACACCGAGTATACTCACAGCTTTGATAAACCATTCCCGGCAAGCACTGAGTTATCCTCGACAACAATGGAACGAGGTCAGTTGACACATCTTATACGGAACTGCGGCGCAAAAACTTAGCACCTGACGATGCGAAAAGTTGGCATAGAAAAAGGTCTTCGTAAACAACTAACAACGACAGTCGGAGCTTTGACATCGCGGTGCAAACGCTCGGGCGGTGAGAGTAGCACTGCGAGTTTGAGAATTGAGCGTGGATGAATATCCGGACGCAGGGGGGCGCGGCGGTCAGGATTAGCCACAGGTTGCGCCCGCTTCGTTCACGCAGCCGAGAGCTTGACTCTATATCTGTATGGACGTGTACTTATCGATATATGAACCTGGGATTGACAGAAGGGCGTAAACGCCGGCTGGAGGGATGAAAACGAAAGGGCCCCGTGCCGTTTTCATTGATGACAGTGACACGAGGTGTACGTGTATGTGTCTAAATGGAAAGCCACGAATGGAGGTTTGAAAATAGGGAGAGCTGTGTCCGCACGTTTCAACGCACAGAGGGCCGTCAAGGGATGCGGGCATAGTCGGATATATGCCGAAGAGAAAAGAGGATGAAAAAAACTGGGTGCCATTCGCGACACCCTTGATCGGTAGATCCTGCAAGAGGAGCATCATTTTCTTCCACGTTCCAAGTTGATCGTTCTTTGCTTCTGCAAAGCTGTCTGCGTGATGCCCATTTTTTCTAACCGTCCTCTTTTTATCGCTCTTAACGCTCTTGTCTTCAGGCCCTGTCTTCGTTGCGCTTATGCCAAGCCGTCATTTCCCGTGCGATCGGGCTGTCGAAACATCGCCTTGATGACATCGTTTCCAGGACATCCCACGACCGACTGATCAGTGGCTTGCTTTTTAACGATTACTGCCGTCGTACTGTCATTTGCTTACTCCCTCCTGGAGCTGCCACAGTTTTTGTGATATTCGACTTTTTTTCTTGTTATGACAAGCTAAAGTGTTCAGGCACTCAAGATGGTGCCGATCTTTCGAGGAACATCACTTCAGGGAGAGATACGAGGAAAAAAGTTGTTGGTTTTCGTGATTTTGTTTCAAAGGGAAGATTTCTTCACCACTTTTGAGACTTAGGGTAGGTATTATTACTACTTTTGGCTGTTACAGGGTATTTTTTTCTTCTTACTAATTCGTGAAATTGGCGAAGGTATGGAACGGTCTTCTAAACTGCATTTTGAGAACTGGCCTGACGTATAGCTCAAAAACTAATCTATCGATTCTAATAAAATTTGGTATTGATCTTTTTCATTGAATTGTCTAAAACATGACCCTAAATGTTTATGAAAATTTAAAAAAAATTATTTTTTCATTGTAAAATGTAGTCATTTTAACGAAAAATTCGATCTTTTGGTTTCAAAGCGTACTATTTCATCGTTTTTTATCCTTTCTCACTTTTACTTGGTTCATATTCTGCGTATGAGTGTTCATGAGAGAAAAAACTTCGTAAGTTTTTTTTCAGATTAATCCTCGCGACGCTACGTGTCACGCCGTCTGACAATATCCACTGCAACCAGTTTAGAAGCTCGTGCCATACCTCTGCCGTTTTGAAGGACAGAAAAATATATTGTGTAACAGCCAAAAGTGGCAATGTAACATACCCTAAGTCTCAAAGATGGTGAACAAATCTTTCCTCTTAAAAAATAATCATGACAATGAGCAATCTTTTTCTCGCCTAAAGGGGTCACCACCCTTAAATGTTCGCCTTCGCTTTTGTTGAAACTCATATATATAATAAAGCAATGAAAACTATTAGGCACGTATTTTTTTATCAGCGGAAAAACGGTTTAAGGGGAGGGCTAAACCACCCCTCAAAGAAAGCCGTGTCGAAGGTTGATTTTGCACTTTAACCCACAACCAGTCCCCCGATCTGAACGAAACAAATACCAAAATGCTTCTTATGTAAAGCGACGAAAAACCCACTACAGAAGTTTTGAAAGACAATTGAATTAAGGGGCCTTTCTTGGAGGGGTAATACCCTTAAAACCGTTTTTCCGCCGATAAATAAAATACGTGTCTAACAGTTTTCAATGCTTCATGACATATATGAGTTTCAACTAAATCGAAGCCGGACACTCAAGTGATGTTGCTTGCTAGACACATTTACCCACTCGGATATGGCTGGTCAATTTTTTCGGTAGCCTTTCGTGTTGGAATTTTCGTATCGGTTCGACAAATTTTAGGAGATAGTTGCGAGACTTTTTTTTATTGCCAATACGATTGAGGCTATTGGGGAAGTTTTCGTCGATTTTCGGCGGTCTGAAAGTTCGAACGATCAAGTGCAAGCTCGCAATTCTTGAGGAATCCAATACAACGACAAAACGCTAATAAATTCGACGTTTATGATCATTTCGCTTGCTTCGATATACGGCAAAGTTGCGCAACCCAAATTTCCGAAGATCGGTACATTTTTTAGCGCTCTGTACAGTTCGACGACGCTTCCTTATCAGCTCGGATGCTCTTATCGTGCTCGCCGATAAAACGACTGGTTTTTCGAGACCTGTCGGATTATTACGATTACGAATCACATTCGCCACTACTCGCGGCTCTGCGCTCATTCACGAAACAACGAGAATTAAAAAAAAAAACGGGCTTCCAAGATGATGGGAGTAAGTGTCATGCGAGTTTAAGTTGGCCTTTTGTTTCGACGTTTGCGCCAGGCCGGAGAGAAAATATAACGATTGTTACGGGTATTTTACGACGGGTGTACATTTTTCCAAGCCACATTTTGAGAGCTTTCACTCTTGTGTGTTCCGAGCCAGTGTCCGGAAGTTTAAAATGTCACATGTCGAATACGTGAGCTCGTAGGAAATGCCGTACCCACGAGAAAGCATCGTTCCCCCTGCGTTCGTAAACGTGCCCAGTTGCCAATATTCAGGAAAAGTTCGATAACCGTGCCGGCGCTTTTTCTTTTTGCACTTTGTTCTAAAAATACGAAGTATACAAATGTCACTGACATTCACAGATGTATTTCCACTTCGGCGTGGCCGAGACGATTCTCTTCTCCGTATGGAGAACGACCGATTGGCAGGGAATTTTAGCCTCGATGATTGGAATTGTTCTCCTAGCTGCCATCTACGAAGGACTGAAAAATTACCGGTGCGTTCAATGGTCGTATGGTCCACAATATACGTGGAAGGAAATGACGTTTTCAATCTAATCGAATCAATTATTTCAGCGAGCATCTTTACATGGAGACAGTGGTCTCGGTGAAGGATCAGAATAAAAAAAGATCGAGACGGTAGATGGAATATTGGATTTTTGTCAATTTCTTTTCGTACGTGATTTTGGTGTCTTGATGTCGTTTCTATTCAACAGGGAGATCATGTTTTCGGGTATGCACTTTTACCAAACCGTCCTACATATGATACAGTTCATCATTGGCTACTTCCTAATGTTCATCTTCATGACGTACAACGTCTGGCTGGCACTTGCGACGGTCATTGGCACCGGTTTGGGCTATTGGCTCTTCTCGTGGAACAAATTTACGAGCGAGAACAACGATTGTTGCAGCTGAAATCGATGCCCCTTCCAGTGCACTTCTTATATCCGAAAGACTCGCTCGCTAGCTTTTATCGAGTAACTTAAGGGGTCTTCTCACTTTAGACACTAAAGGAGGCTATTTTCATGAGTTTTTTAATAGGTTTATATTATGGATATTGGTATGAAAGTCGTTACACTTAATAAATACACTTTCGAAATACATTTTTTTTAAATATTTTTTCCAGTCACTATTTATAGACGAAAATGGTAATAAAAAAAATGTCTTAATAAACTGTGGGTCTGCGATGTTGATGAAATCTCGGAGATGGATCATTCGAAACAAAAAAATCGAACGGTTATAGAGTCAGTATGTTAAGGGGCTATACCAGTGTGAACGCTGAAAATTGGGGTGATTTTCGGAAATTGTTTGGAAGAAAAGTACCCAATTAAATGTTTCGGAAAATTAAGAATATCTTTGGCTATATTTGACCTACATTACATAATTTTTTCATAGAAAAACATTGAGAGTCAAGCAACTTATGCGCTGCCTTCGGAGGCGCCAAAAAAAACTTCCTCCACTGCTGACGTGATTTCGGCCGATTGAGTAGCCAAAACCGAAAAAGGAAAAAATGTCGTTAAACTGGAAGGTATTTCCTGTACAATGACGTAGGATCTTCGAAAAATATCAAAATCTAACAAAATGGCGTAGTTATGAAAAAAATCTGTTTTCTTGCGTATAAAATGGTCGTTGTTTTCAGTGCCAAATCATCCATTTTCATCCAATCGAAAATATCCTGCGTCATTGTAGAGTAAGTATATTCAAGAGTAGTCAGTTCAAATTTCAAGTCAATCGGATAATTGCTCTTTGAGTTACATAGTCAGCAAATTTGAACAATCTCATTTCGAAAAAAACGCGTTTAAAGATTTAACTGGGGCATTTTGTACCTACGAGCGGTTGCTCTTTGGAGGCTGCCATTCGGGGAGTATTAGAGATACGGCCTCGAAATTTTTACAGGATATTCTTGAAAGTATAAACTATCGAAAAAGGCAAAAAAAAACGATTTTATTAAGGTGTCACACTGGTATAGCCCCTTAATTGCTATAGCGCATATCATACGATTTTTGATATATGCAAAAAATAACAAAATGGCGGACATTTTTCGAAAAAAAACAAAAAAACGTGTTTTTTTCAACGTTTTCGGCAAAAAAAGTAAATATCAAAATTTAAAAAATCCTTAATATGCGCTATAGCTATAGTTGTAAAGAATACATGGTTAAAATTTCATAATGATCGGTTCAGTAGTTTCGAAGATATTATCAACAAGCCGTCGAAAAACTTTGTTTCGAGAAAAACGAGTTTAAAATTTGTTTGGGTTACATAAATACGTTAAAAAAATTTGTATGTATTTCGAAAGTGTATTTATTAAGTGTAATAACTTTTATATCAATATCTATAATATAAATCTATCAAAAAAATCATCATGAAAATAGGCTTTTTAGCGTCTAAAGTGGGTAGATCCCTTAATCGTAACCATGTGACGCGTGGACAACATTTGTTTTACCATCATTCGAAATAAGAACGAAATAAAAACAATTTTTTACGAAAAATTAATATCTTCTTATTTTTTTGGGCCATCGAGTTGACGGGTTACTCATCTGAGAGAGATGTATCCATTTATACAAGTGCTGCTGATAAGACTCCAATTGTTCAATCGAACTCCTTCGAAACTATTCGACGTCTGATTAATGCGTTTACTTTTTCTTCGCACGTACGAGTGCAGCTGCCGTGGATTTAATCGATCACAATAGGGTATACTTATCTGTTTGAAAATAAACTTGGGTTTTTTTTCCAACTGATAACAGAAGAAGTAATTATCGAATGTCCGAAAATCCGTCAATTGCCCGATCTACACATGGCATATTATCGTGATTTTATATTTTTTTATTGTATTATGTGATAATTGTATAATTTTTCAATATAATTTCATAATATATTATATAATTATCATGACATATTATTGTAGTTTTATTATTTTTTATTGTATTATATGATAATTGTATAATTTTTAAATATATTATATAATTGACATGACATGTTGTTGTAGTTTTATAATTTTTTATTGTATTATGTGATAATTATATAATTTTTTAGCATAATTTTATAATATATTATATAATCAACATGACATATTCTTTTTCGACGATATATTTTATTTGCTTTTTTTACGTGCGATAAATCCGTCCAGCGCGTGTTCATTCGGTGAATAGGAATCGATAAGTGTCATACCTACGTACCATAGATCAATTTTATTATCTCACTCGCATATTTTTGGAATGCACAAGCGTATGTTGTTTTCTAGGAGTATTCTTCGTCGAAAAAGTTCGGTGCTTCTTGAGGCGGTATTTTAGTTTGGGTATTTAAACAAATCGATTTCTTGGCACTTTATTGAAGTTTTTTTTGGCACTCTGTTGAGAATACGTTTTTTGGCAGCTGCTTAAAGTTTTTTGGCACCCGCTTAAAGTTTTTTGGCACTCTCTTGAGGATATGTTGTGAAAAGGAAATTTCGCAATTCCCAATATTCACGCCAACAGATGAGTCCAGAATAGGATCGACCGGTCGGAGCTACGAACTTCAGAAGCTTCTAAGAGAGCTACAACTGCTCGCAGGGGAAAACGAGCTTCGGAAAATCATCATTCCGAAGACGCGGAAGACACACTTTACGAGGCAGGAATTAAAATAACGTAATTATAACATGCCATTTATACCTCTTGCAATTAGACAGTTGCGGTTGTCTTAAATTGTACTCAAAACATTAAACGCGTTTTTTTTCGAAACTACTTTTTTCAATCTGGTTGAAATGAAATCTCCACAAATCATTATTCTTACTATTTTTAAAAAATTGACACTGAAGAAAATAGGGCGAAGAATTAACTTTTTTCTCAGACAATCCCCATTTGTTAATTTTTTGTCTTTGGTAAGTATATTATGGTGCCATAATGATATTCTTATGGATCAAGAAAATTGGTTCCATGTCTGCTTCAAATGAATGGGAGCTTTGGAATCATGGCAACCGCCTCGACCCTTTTTTTGCGGCCATACTCAGATGCCCACAACGTTCTGAAGATTGTTGTTTACACAAAACTCTTCTTCAAGTTCTTAAATCATCAATAAAAGAGACTGTAAAAAATACTTATTGAAAATATTCATTGTTTTTTTATCAAGCCCAAAAAACGCCCGAACCGTAGGCCTCCAGACCAGAGCATTGCCTTAAGGATGTTGTGTCCAAAATTGAAAATGGTAATAAATTTTTTTAAATTTGATAGGCTATTAAACGATCAAACGAACTTACCTGTTGTGAAGTTCGATCGTAATTATATGTAGAGTCTCGTTTGAGATGATTACATCGTAGTACCGTCTACTTCCACACGCTAGTGTCACGAATATTCAGAGCTTAACAAAAGAGGACCGCCTGGCCCCCCTGGCGCTGCGGCCGTTCCCTCTCCACGTCATATTGTTTAAAGTAACCCCATAAGGATTAAAAATAATGAAACCAACACATTTCAATACATGAAGGGGAGGGTATAGTAAAAAGAACGAGAAAACGTTCCAAGGGTGGGATGTAATCATCTCAAACGAGACTCTACATATAATTACGATCGAACTTCACAACAGGTAAGTTCGTTTGATCGTTTAATTATATTACGAGTCTCGTTTTCGAGATTACATCGTAGATGTTCAGAGATAACTCATTTTATTATTTTTCGAATAACCTTAGGCAACATAAAACACGACTTGTATCGAGACCAATGGTCTCTCAAGTAACAAAGGAATAACGGTTTTTATCCGTGTACCTCACACCTAACAAAATGCAGACCGTATTATCTTAAGCAATAAACGATTGAACTATGCGAACACAGTCGCTGCGAACTCTTTCCTGCCCGACTTAATCGGCCGATTATAATATTTTGCGAATACCTGCGAGTCCTTACGCCATCCCGCGGTATTTCTTATCGCGCTGATATCTAAACCCTTTGCTAACGCAGCCGACGTAGACGCGTGCCTTGTACTGTGTGCTGTAAACTCGGGACCTATGCCACTCTTCGCCAACACTGATCGGATCCAACGACTTATTGTTTGTGTACTCGCCGATTTGAAGGGCCTTCTTGATGTGATTAACACGTTATTGCAATCGCCTCTAAGCGGTTTCGTTATTTCCAAATATCTTTTCAACGTGCTCGCTATACACAGTCTGGGCTGTTCACGAAAATACGGCAATAACAAGAGCGGCTGAAAAGCCCCAGGACGCGACATTTTTATGATGTCCGAGATCTTTATCTCGAAGCCCTGTGCCGAGTGAGAAATATTATCGAGTCTCATGAGCGAGAAGGTTTGCACGCGATGAGCCATACCTAAGGCTAACAGCGTAACTAATCTCTCCGACATCCGTTGAATGTTCAATGATTCAAGAGGGTATAAGTTCGCAATGAACGTAAGTACCATGCCGACATCCCATGTTTCGTCGTATCGAGGTTTCATCGGTCTAAGCCGAAAAATACCCTTAAAAAATCTACTGATAATCCGATCGTTAGTCACGTCGTTCGCTGATATTAACGGAATTGCCGATCACATCGAGTTTAATGTGCCATAGGAGGCTCCTAAACCATATCTTCTCTGCAGAAATTCGAGAATGCGGTTCGCGCTCGCTTCGTAAACGTCCGTTTCCGTCTCGTGACAGAAATTCACCCATAGTCTAATAGATCCCGCGTACTGCTTCCACGTACTCTCGGCGAGTGAAGCCAACAACGTCTCAATCACTGAGTCCGAGAATTTCTTGCGGCGGTAAGATTCGCGGACAACTTCCCGGCAATCAACCCCAGTGACTTCTGTAATGTATGTTGGAGAGACCTACAAGGAGACAATAGAAGCCATCTAGCGGGAGTGAAGATTATGGGTTTCCTTACTAGAAGGTCCATAAATAAAGGGAACCATGGTTGCGAAGGTCAATTTGGCACTACCGCAATACCACATGCGCGATCTGCTATAACCTTTCGAAGAAACCTTAGCACTAATGCGAACGGTGGAAATGCATAAAAATAATCGGATTTCCAGTTGATCGTGAACGCGTCAATAGCTAAGGCATCAGGATCTCTGTGCCATGAACAGTAAGCTTGACATTTCGCGTTAATCCTGGATGCAAACAAATCCAAATTTGGTTTACCGAATTCCGATATTATTTTTCCGTATGCCCAACTCGACAGTTCCCATTCCGTATCTATATTTTTTATCCTCGACTCCTTATCTGCCTCAACGTTTTCTTTGGACGCTATATAGGACGCGAAAATCCAAATCTTCCTACATTCACACCATTGCCAAATCTCTTTGGCTATCCCGTGAAGTGCGGCATATTGTACGCCTCCCATTCGATTAACATAGGCAATAGCTGTCGTGTTATCGATCCGTAGTAGGATTTCACAATCATATAAATCGCTTGCAAAACATTTAAGAGCCATCAAGACGGCGATAAGTTCGAGCTGGTTAATGTGCAACCTCCTTTCCGTGTTACTCCAAAACCCGTGTGTACCTTTGCGATGGCTAAAGTCGTCGATCAAAGTTACCATCTTCCTTCTTTTTACTTCCGGTAACTCTAATCTCATTCTATTAGAGTTAATAACGAATCCCAGAAAAGTGCAATACTTCTTGGGAGTCAAGCTACTTTTTTGATAGTTCACTATAAGCCCCAAGGACTGCAGTTGTCTAAGAGTGACTTCTGCGTTTTTGCGACACGCGTTCAAATCTGAACCGATGCAGAGGATGTCGTCTAAGTAGACCGTCGAGATGAATCCTTTTCCTCTCAAATAATTTACTACCGGTTTCAGGATTTTCGTAAAAACGTACGGCGCCGTGCATAGACCGAACGGGAGACATACAAATTCGTAAATTATATCCCCGAAAACAAATCTTAAATATTTTCGGCTTTCCACGTGCATAGATACCGTAAAATACGCGTCTTGTAAGTCTATGTTACACATAAAATCGCCTCGTGAGATTAGTTTCGTCGCAGTTCTGATGTCCTCCAACTTGAAATGCTGCGTGACTATAAAACTGTTGAGCTTTTTCAAGTTTAACACAAATCGCATTTTACCGTTTGATTTTGGTACTAAAAAATACGACGAAATGAATTGTCCCGGACATGGCAACCAGGGTCTAACTGCGCCCAGTTTCAACAGCTTGGTGATCGCAAGTTTCATATTCTCGCGATCAATTGAAGAATTAAATTCTGGCCGAGGAGGTGGAAGAGTTTGATATACCGACTGGTCAAATTCGATTCTATATCCTCCTACACAATTCAAAATGAATCGATCCTGCGTGATCTTTTCCCATTGGGGAAGAAACTCTCGCAGCTGCCCAGCTGCTTTATTTACCTCTAAGGTCTCTCTTGAGAGCCTCGGTACGAGCACTGCTTGCGACTCTGACTCCGAGCGCGTTGTTGATCTCGTTGTTGATACGATTGATTCGACTTCGGAACGAATTTCACAAACTTCCTCGATCCTCTCTGGTTCGCGCCCGCCCGAGATCCCCCTTGATTCGAGTTGGCCGACGGGCCTCTCCAGTTTCCCGAATTTGGGTTACGAAGAGGCACCTTCGGCACCGATGGCTGAGATTTCAACTCTAAGCCAACCTTTTCAATCGATTTTGCCGTTTTAATTTTTCCCGATAAATCCTCGCCGAATAAAAAACGCGTCTGGCTTAGTTTCGTCCAGAACCCCCTTGACCTTTTTGTCGAGAGATGGTGTAATACACGATCTCCGTGTAATCGTGTCCAGACGAAAGGCATGCGCCAGCAGTCTACCGGCGTCGGCAAGATATTCCAACAACTGGTACTCATCGATGCCGTTTTCCTTGGGGCTCAACAGCAAGGAAATTCCAGTGCCCAATGCGGCCATAGCTGAACCGCGAATATTTTGCGCATTTCTTAAATACTTGTCACGCTTCGTGGCAGACTCAAAGAGCGACGACGCTACCTCTGCGTTTAATGATGGCGCCTCCAAGCGACAGTTGCCTGTCCGAGCGTACTTTGCCAACAACTCCTCTTGATCTTCTTTTTTGAGTCCTTCGGCCATCCATTTTTCCCAATTTTGTGACAAAGTTGGGTTGAGCTGTAATTTTGGTGCATCAGATTTTTCATCGACACCCAGAATACGTAGCGTCTCCTCATCGAAAGCCTGTACTGGGTCCTCCGTAGGCTGGCTCGCTGTTGTGTCTGTGCGCTGACTCGCAGCATCCACTAGAGGTCGTCCTTCGATATCTCGAGATTGATCATCCACTGCGACGGAAGAAATATTTTCCATATTGTCACCGTTCGCTGGTGACAAGCCTGTAACCATTTTAACTTTATCTTTGTAAGATTAATGCCGACGATTCACGTGTTCCATAACCTTGGACAATCTACCGATTCCACAACACATGGGGAATCGTGCAGTTCGACTCTAAGGAAATACTCTATGAGATTTCCTTCGTACGGACTGAGCCGCCGAGTCTGTGGCCATGATACATGCAGAATATGCAATAAATATCAATTTTTTGTGAATTACATTCACAAGCGACTCAAGGTAGAACTCTGAGAGTCTACCTTCGTACGGACAATGCCGCCGAGTCTGAGGCCTCTTATTTCCGCGAGCGATACCCGCTCGAACCTTCCTAGGTTGTGTACGACCCGAGACAATTTCTAGGAAATTGACTCCGTACGGCAAAGCCGCCTGGTCTACGGAAATAACTACAAAGCAACGGAAAAAATACCTTGACGACTCGTCAATGCACCCTGATGGTTAATTGCTACTCTTTTTGCAGCCACGCCCGTGTGCAAGACCTCGCTCCCCGAACTTCCCGAGTCCGTATCCGACGAGCTGTCAGGCATCGCATCAACCATCTTCTTCAACTTCTTAAAGAACTTCTCGTTCTTATTCTCCTTGTTCTTCTTCCTCTTGTGCGACTTTCCCATGATTCTTCTCGATTAAAAACCAGGGACAAAGCTCTATACGTGCTACACTTTGACGCACGAAAAACGTTATGACGTGGAGAGGGAACGGCCGCAGCGCCAGGGGGGCCAGGCGGTCCTCTTTTGTTAAGCTCTGAATATTCGTGACACTAGCGTGTGGAAGTAGACGGTACTACGATGTAATCTCGAAAACGAGACTCGTAATATAATTATGTAAAACATTTGAAAGGTTGTGTAAAAATTTCACGACGATTAGGAAGCCGGTTACTGAGAAATTAGAATTCACAAATTACACGCAGCCTTATGGAAACTGAAGTAACTTTGCTATTTTTTTCTTTCGTTATAAAAAATACTGCCGAAAATACAAAAAAAAATTACACTTGCGGAAAAACATATAAGAATATAACGGCAACGTTGCATAGACCGAAAGTAGCGGCAAATTTAAATACTCATTTTCGTGCACGGACGACGTCGTTTCTTGCACCATAAAACCACTTTTATTTTTGATATATTTGAAATAAAAAAACAATCATTCATAAATATTTCTTCTATGTCTTGAAAACAAATAGCAAGGTGTGCTATTTGCTAATATAATTGCAAAGTTACTTCAGTTTCCATACGGCTGCGTGCAATTTGTGAATTCTAATTTCCCAAAACCCAAAATTTGTAAATATAACCTGAATATGAATAAATAATGATTAATTCGAAAGAAAAAAATAGTATTTACGGACGTTGATAACTATCACCGATACTGATGACATCCGAAGATTTTTTAATCGAATTTCAACATAACGCAGATTAAAGATTGTTGGTGCTAATTGATGTGGGAATCCCATTTCTTTTTTTTTTACATTGATCCCCGGTTTCTATTTACTGCCATTCGTACAGCGGCGATGAGTTCGATTGGGCCATAACACGCGTATAGCAAAAACGTCGTCGCGTATTGATTAAAAAAAGAAAATAACGACGTTATCCCGTCATGCCTGTACGTCTTATCATCCAAGACTCACTTTTTTTTATCACGCACCGAGCGCGTTCGACATTCTCAAACTCCATTCGTCGCAACGCTGGGCGCGTTGATCGCCTCAGCCAGTATATTTCGTGATTGCCTATCGAGCATATTCACTTTTGAGCCAAGATCATTGCACAATTCGTTAAAATGTCCAGCAATTTCGCGAGCACGAATGAGATTTGCAGATGTGAGAAAAGTGAAAAGTCGTTCGGTAAATTAATTCTTAGCTGGGACAAATTCAACGGTATCACCTGGCTGCTTCTCATCACCTCTTTTGTCGTATGGTGCGTCGCCTTTTTTGCCGCTTACGAGCCGGCGAAGTCGACTGACGCCGGACATGACATGCACCACGACGCGCACCACCACATGCCTGGAGGATCGATGCACTGATCGGAATTATCATAATTACCATATCGTACGTCATCCAATCAAAATAATTACCCGATAAATTCGATAACAAATAAATGAATAATCCACGAACTAGAGCTTGAAATAGCGTTACTAATCTTTTTTTTTTAACACTTAAAAATGGGCACATTCACTGTTACCAAATCAAAAGCAGTAGGTAAAAATGAAGTTTCACGCCAGTCGTATCTTAAATTGAGAACAAAGATAATCCAAAGAAAAATAGTGCACCCCATGTGTGCACAAAGCTGATCATACTTTCTGGATGGCTGAACAGTTTTTCTTAAGGCCTTAGCCCACACTACCGGGTATCAAACCATGTGCGAATTTAACAATTTTTTTTTCGTATGAAAAAGTGATTCACTCATAAATTAATTACATATCTATTTAGCATGAATATCGAGCTGTTAGAATTTTTTTTTTTTTTCGATCTACAAAATGGCCGCCTACTAATATTTTATTTTGTTATCGTTTTTTTAGGCGCTCCGCAGCGTGATATCTAGCATTCACAATTTTTTACCTAGAACAAAAGACAAAAATTCTCGTCAATCTACATTAGAATACCTAGAGAAATACGTACGGAATTTAAAAAATATTGTTTTATTCAAAAGTTGTAGGTATTTGAACTTAAGAAATGAATTTTCAGTGAAAAATTTCGTTATAACTGCTCGTAAAATGAAAAGTTTTCGATTGATCAGAAATTTCGTACGTACATCTATGCGAAACGCAATTAGAAACATGTCTTTCGAATTTGAAGTAAATCGAGTGAAAATTGTTGAAGTCATTTGTCACACCAATTGGAAAAAAGCTGTTTCGAGAAGTTTCGGGTAGTCGGCCATTTTGTACATCGAAAAAAAATATATATATTTTCTAACAGCTTGATATTCATACTAAATAGATGTGTAATTAATTTTACGAGTGAATCACTTTTTTAAACGACAAAAAAAATTGTTTAATTCGCACATGATTTTATACCCGTTAATGTGGCCTAAGGCCTTAATGAGCAGCCAGCATGCAAACTCTTATCAGCAGGAATGAATTTTAAGCAAATAGCTCAACTGATTCTTTTATTTTATTTGTTAAAATGCACGTTTCTCTTCACGAAACCAAGGTGTGAATATTCAATGAGACGTTTAATCGAAACGAATAACGTGTACTTAAGGAATAATTTTTTTCCAGATTATTCGAAAAAGACGAGAGGATAGAGATGATCGATTGATGAAACGGGAAAGAGCAATTTTTTTCCCACCAATCTATGCGGAGTGCCTGGAAAGAAAAATACTTCCTTTCCGATTCGTATCAACATCGAACTCCTTAGGTGCACGCTCTATAGGTGCATACTCGAATCTATCGATTAACACCTATTCCCGTACGGTTACCAAGCTATCCCGGGAACTTTCGACCGCAAAGCGCACTTGTTTCTCGACATTTTGTTACATCAATGAAAATTCTTTTTTTTGGTTCAACTTCAACATTTTGAGACATTTACATCTTGCTAGTGGATCCGAAGACATGTAGTGCATTGAGTGCGAAATTATAATTGTAGTTGGGCATTTATTGCAGCGGTGAATTTTCATTCCTGGACACTGGAAAATAGAAACTGTATAATAAACGGTAGAAAAACGTGTGCGTGTTTTTTCTTCTTTCATAGTAGGACTCAAAAGGCTTTTTTTCTTGTAAAAACGTTTCACTATTTACTTCGAAAGTCCAATGTAATTCGTAATTGAGAGATTCAGTCTTTTAAGGTTGCTGAGGAGCTGCAGAATTTGTGATCGTGGTTTTTTATTGATTCAAAAATTATCTGGCAATTTATTAAATGTAGATATTGATTCGAATTTTCAGGGATTGATTCGGATATTTCGAATTTTATAAAAAATTTCAGAATTCAAAACAATTCTTTAGAATTTGTAACAAATTCAGAAGTTTTTGAACATCTAATGTTAATCAATAATAATCTTAAACATTTTGAAGATTATTATTCATTAACATTTGATGTTTAGAAATTCTGTATTTGATTCCAATTCTGAAAACTTATATAAAATTCTAAAAATTTTTAGAACATTTTGAATTTTTTTTTAAAGTTCTGAAAATTTTTATAAAATTCTGAAAATTTGTATAAAATTCTGAAAGTTTGTTAAATTAAAATTGTATTTGTATAAAATTATTTATTTAATAACTAAATTTGTATTTCTATAAAAAATTATATTTGTATTTGTATAAAATTTGTATAAAATTCTGAAAGTTTGTATTAAATTCTGAAAAATTGCATAAAATTCTTAAAATTTGTATAAAATTCTGAAAATTTGTGTAAAATTCTATAAATTTGTATAAAATTCTGAAATATTTTATAAAATTCTGAAAATTTTTTATAAAATTATTAAAAATTTTATAAAACTATGAAAAATTTTATATAATTCTGAAAAATTTTATAAAACTCTGAAAATTTGTATGAAATTCTAAAAATTTGTATAACATACTGAAAATTTGTATAAAATTCGGAAATTTTTTATAAAATTCTGAAAATCTGTATAACATTTTGAAGATCCTTATATAATTTCAAAGATTCTTATATAATTTTGGAAAATTTTTCATGAATTTCTGAAAATTCGAATCAGTTTTTACAAATTCACATTAAATTCTGAACGTTTGCATCAAATTCTCTCTGCATAGTTGTCATTTTTCTCACTCGATTTACCTTGAGCCTGCTGCGGTATGCAACTTGCAGTACAGTCGAATAATTTCGGCGTCCTAGGGTGACCCGTGGCCTGGATCGCTGTAAAACCGGAAGCAATGTATACACCCTAGCGTCGCCCGTAATTCAAGAGCGTGGTGTGCTCAAGTATGCTTGTCTCCTCGATGTGGAAACGGACTTTATTTAAATGCCAAACGTCGTACCTTGATTCGGGGCAAAGGCACGGCCCGGATCGTTCATCAGCGCAATCCAAACGAAGACGGGTTGAAAATACTCGACCCTTGACATCGAAAATTATAGCGTGCTTATATATACAGGTGCGGTTTAAATGGAATCGTTGTAGCACAATATCTTTTTCTACCCTCGATTAATATTTTCGGTAATAAAAAAATATTTAGAATATAAATATTATTATAAATATTCTATATTATAAATGTAAAATATAAATATGAAAAAGCGTTTTTTATGTCATGTTGCACGAGAATTTACAACGAATAAGAAAAATGCAAAATGTGCAACGAAAATGTGCAGCAAATATAAAAAATGACAAATATGCAAGAAAATATAAAAAATGCAACAAATGTAAAAAAATGTAAAATATAAAAAAAAACACGACCGACGGAATGTGCAGCTACACTGTTCGAATTTTTTAACGCAAAGGCTTGTTAAAGCGAGTATTTTAAAGATAAAAAATGAAGCTCGATTATACTCTTTTTATTATACTTTTACTACTCTTTGTCCCGTACGTGGTGATCTCGAATATAATTGTTTTTTTTTCTTCACAATTTCCCACCTCTCGTAAACTGTTAAATAATTATCGGCTAAAATGCCAATGAGAATTTGTTCTTATTGCTTATAAAACTCGTGTCAAAGAAATATCTAATTCGTCATGGACCTGCATCACTTTCAAGAAAATGGATTTCACTGTCCCTCATTCCCCAGAGCCTGTCCCTTCGAAGCTCCATTCTGAACATGTAGAAACATAGAATTTCCATTCTATCGACCGTTGAAATTGCCATGATTATTCAACACTCCGTTCATGGCTGTTTTTTATTAAAAGATTTGGCAAAAAGTTTGGAGAGCTGTCTTGCGAAACTTGAAAATAAAAATTTTATTCGTTCAAGGTATCGTAAAAGTTTACTGTTCGTTACGATAATTGGAGCTGTCTGTTTACGCTCCCTCCTCAATTATTCACACCCTTCGTTAGCTATTTTTTCACCTGCGTAAGTCATTAAGGAAGGAATAAAGTAATCAGAGTGGGTTAAGGGGTTGGTACAACGGGAGAGACACGTTCGAAGATAAATTGAGTAATAGTGAGAGCCAACGTGAGCTCCGCAAAACTGTATGGATATATGTAAGTCTCTTAGCACGTGCTCGTTGGACTGGTCGATACTGGCGGCGGTTGCCTGGAAATCCGTTAGGTATGGTGCTTTCCACGTACACCCTTGCCAGGCGAACAAAACTGTATCCCCGTGTGGATCGTCCATCTCGGGTTAAATTTGACCAGGCTCGATAGGAAACAGATCGACAGGAAACAGAAGGCCGTTAACCGTACGATTGAACGCGCTAACAAGGAACATCACTTGAGGAGGCTGGTTGGTGGAGGATAGACGTTAGCCGTAATTCAAGATTAAATGTGAAAAAAATATATGTTATTGTCTAGACTATACTGAGACTTGGCAAATTTTTCGAAATTTTTTCACCCCAAGACATCAGAGATAAAAAATAGTTTCATGGAGGTCATTTTACGTGCGGTTAGATGGGCAAGACGTTCGCGGGGGATGTAATTTTTTTTGGTTATTTATCACCAAGATAAACCATTTTTAACAACGGAATAACGCAAACTAAACTTTTGTAAACATTCAGAAAAAAAACTCATCTTGCCCATCGTTAACCATATATATTCAATATTGACCCATGAAAATGGTTCATGAAATGGTTGATGAAATGGTTGATGAAATGGATGAAATGGAATGGTTCATGAAATGGTTGATGAAATGGAAAAAATGGTTGATGAAAAATTACGAATCTTGTCTGCCGAATGAAGAGTATTGATGTCAACCTCAATGTCCGCGAAATTCCCGTATTTCGGTATCTTTAAATATTAAGTAATGGTAATAGTAAAGTATTTCGTGACATAAATATAAATAGGCATGATTACAAATGACTCAAAATTTTATTTTGAGTTGTATAAAACATTCGCTGACGCAGTTTTCTAAAATAATAATCATCAATGATTTTATACTTTTTCAAGTTTGCAGTAACACAAAAGTTCTTCTTAATTACGCAATAAAAATATAAAAATGCATATATTTGCTCTTTATTTATATATTTCATGAAAAACTAGCATCTACAGAATACATCTATACCTCATCGTTTGTATTTTTTTGAGGTTCATTGCAAAAAAGGATCATAAGCCGTCATTTGACTCAACTGGACCGCTTCAACCTCCTCAAGTGTCCGTCTTCGACTTTGTTGAAACTCATATATGTGATAAAGCGTTGAAAACTATTAGGAACGTATTTTTGATAGTCGGCAAAACGGTTCTAAAGGGAAAAAGTACCCTTCAAAGAAAGGCGTGCGACCCCTTAATTAAATTTTTTTCAATACTTCTATAGTGGATTTTTCATCACTTTACATTGGAAGAATTTTGCCTGTTGTTTCATTCAGATCGGTGAACTGCTTGTGGGTGAAACTGCAAAATCACCCCTTGGCACGCCCTTGTTCGAGTATGTACACTGAGTATGCACATATATGAGTTTCAACGGAATTGAAGGCAGACACTTAAGGGGGGGAATTATTTTAGACGCCCGAAAATTAGTCATTTTTCATGAATTTTTAAGGTGACAAAATAATTTTATGGTGATTTTAAGATAAAATAATTTTAGATAGATAGAAGATAAAATAATTATAAGGTTATTTTGAAGGTGATAAAATGCTCAAAAGACGCTCAAGGAATACCTTACAACGCCGCCGTTTTGTTTTGCTTGAGGGGTTACCCCCACATGCGATTTTGAAAAAATCGATTTTTTTATTGCATTTTTTTGAAGTATAAGTATCTGAGAATATGTCCTGAAAATTTCAAGTCGATCCGAACAAAATTGACTGAGATATGAGCGTTGAAAGAGAAGAATGCGTGAATTGAAGACCTGAAATTGAAACTTTAAACGCGTTTTTCTCAAAATGGCGTTTCTGAAGTCGGTGACCAAGATTACTCGAACACTAATGAACCGATCTTCTTGAAATTTCGCAGGCTTATTTAATACATAAAAATATAGTCTTTAATCGTTCGATTTTTTTTTTTCGAAAAAAAATGTGCGTTTTATAGCCAAAAAACGGCCGTTTTTTCGTTAAAATGGAACCATTAACTTTGACTGTCCGCCATTTTGGGAAAAATGAATATTTTTTAAAATCCATCGATTAAAGACTAGTTTATACTTATATTTGACAAAATCCATCCGCATTTTTTTTCAGATGATCCACTTCGCCGCAATGATGGTCACCGCAAACCGTGTATATAAAAACATTATTTCATTGACGGCCATTTGCCACTAAACAATGTAATATTTTTCAATAAACAAATTACTGAAAGTTCTTCAAGATGTGTTCTTTAAGATGGTATATTGATCGATTAAAAAAGTTTTGTAGTTTTCTTTAAAAAAATTCATGAAAAAGGCCTTTTTTTGCGCTACAACTGCAGGGAACACGTTTAAAAAGACAAGAAAATTAACACTTGAAATCTGTAATAAGATAATGCCAAAAATTGAAAATGATGCGATTATTTTATCACCTTTAAAAAAGTTCACGAAGAATGACTCATTTTCGGGCGTCTGAAGGGATTTCCCCTCTTGAGTGATGTTCCTTGTAAGTGATTTGGGCGACGACCTTTAACTCGACAGCATACGCCCATCCCATTTCACAGCCTATAACAAATTACCAGCAAGGCAATTCTCCACACATCTCTATCTCTCTCTCTCTCTCTCTTGCTAACTCCCGCATCGCTATCGCGGTTGTCGCTTAATTGAGGAGCGCACTCAGTTATCACTAAGGCCTCTGTACGTTAAATTCTGTAGGCAGCGAGATAGGTGGGATGAACGTAATGTAGTGAGGCACATCACAATGTGAGCAGCTTGATCGAGCAGAGATAATCTGAACGTCAAAGGGAGCGTCATAGAGACAGACCCTTCTACTATACTCGAATATCAAGTAGGGTCAAACTGGGAACAGTGGCAACAGCGTGGGCACATTGAATCTTTTCTGTTTCTCAGAAGTGGACATGTACCAGGTGTAGAAGTATGAAACCAGAATTTCCCTATAGATGGTGCTAGCCATCAGTTTAGGGACCATAAGACCGCTTCTGCAGCGCCATCATCTCCCTCTAACATCTGACGAAGATTTTCAACACACAACAATCCAAGTTCCCTACACCGGTATATTTTTCTATAACCTTAAGGGGGGATTGTCTTTTTTTTCGCAAAATTTACCGCGTTCTGGGAATTTTTTTGTGAAGAAAGTATACAACGGAAAACTTGTGAAACTTGGCATATAGTTTTATTGATCTGTTTACTACATACAAAAAAATTTTTAAACAATTTCATAAAAAAATCCGCCTCCCACCCCCCTCGACGCGCGATGGTCCTTTTTTGATGGTGTGCACGATTACAGCCTTCACGTTCATCCTGCAACAAAAACCCAAAAAGCATTTTACTTTAGACACATATAGCTATCGTTCGATGAAGGGAAAAAAAAATTGACGATTTGGTGACGTTTTGAACTTGAAGTATCGATTTTTCGAAAAAAATTGATCGATTTTTTGTTATAAATAAGAAACTATTAAACGTATTGCTTTTTTGCTTCATCAAACGATAGCTATATGTGTCTAAAGTAAAATGCTTTTTGGGTTTTTGTTGCAGGATGAACGTGAAGGCTGTAATCGTGCACACCATCAAAAAAGGACCATCGCGCGTCGAGGGGGGTGGGAGGCGGATTTTTTGATGATATTGTTTAAAAATTTTTTTGTATGTAGTAAACAGAACAATAAAACTATATGCCAAGTTTTACAAGTTTTCCGTTGTATACTTTCTTCACAAAAAAATTCCCAAAAAGCAGTAAATTTTGCGAAAAAAAGACAATCCCCCCTTAAACATGTCGAGTTTTGTGCCTACGAACTACGATTTTCGGACAGCATTGGTTTTCCGTTATCATTTGAAGAAAACTGCTGCAGAAACGCATCGAATGCTTGTCGAAGCTTACGGTGAACATGCTCTTGGTAAAACACAGTGTTTCGAGTGGTTTAAAAAATGCAAAAGTGGTGATTTTGACGTGAGAAACGAATAGCGTGGGAAACCACCGAAAAAGTTCGCAGACAACGAATTGCAAGCCTTATTGGATGAAGATGATACTCAAAGTCAACAAGAACTCGCGGATCAATCGAATGTGACGCAGAAAACCGTTTCCATTCGTTTTCATCATTTTCAAACAACAGACGTGTAATTTTTACAAAAAAAATCCGGTTTCATACTTCTACACCTGGTATATATGTGCGTCTTTTTCACATTAGAACTGCCCGCGGATGCCAATAGATTTGAACCTGTCTGTGAGTCGTTCCCGCGCAGTTCGATTGTGAGAGGTGATTTTGTATTATTTTTGGTTTTAAAAGTTGAAAAACCAGCTACGCTTATATATTTTTTCCTTCTTCACCTATCGCAGTTATGTTCGAAGTCATTGTTCTCCCGCAACAACAGTTATATTTGCGGTATTTGAGCATTGCGTTTGTTAACCTAACAAAAATAAAAACTTGTCAGTACCCGCTTAAGAAAAAAAGAGAGGGGGGGCGTATACAGTGGGTAAATTTTTCGAGGTACACAGAGGTAAGTCATATGAATATTTTCGCGTTGTGATTTAGATAGGTACTGGTACTACCTCATTAGGGGGTGTCCATAAGCTACGTAACGCAATTGGGGGGGGGGGGGGGGCTCGTCCTGGCGTTACGGTCTACGTACGTGAAGAGGGTGGGGTCGAGGTTT
>OX632366.1:12277946-12310446 GCA_951751655.1 Ophion costatus | reverse complement strand
GAGAAAAGTATAATGGGAAAATTTGCAAAAATCAATGGTCCGCCTTTGAAATTCTGTCAAAAATAGAAAAATCATGGGAAGTTCATGAATCAAACGGCATTTTGAAGAGAAAACGATTACAAAGAAAATGTGCATCGAGCAGATTTCGAAATCCGAAGCAAAAAATAAATAATCGACAATTCAGTGAAGCCACTTACCTTATACTTTGGATAAAGTGGACAAAAATGTGGTTTTTTCATATTTTTTTTACATCGATGTATTTCCACCCCGTGAACACGAATTTGCCATTAATTTCCCCCAAAATCTTCAATTCTTATAAAAAATCATCAAAAGTGTGTGGCACACGGTTTTGCTCTTAGCAGCCGAAATGTGCTTTCGACGAAAACTCGTTGATATTCATAATCGGCGAAAAATGTCCCACTAAAAAGACTCTTAAAATCGTTGAAAGGTCGAGAAAAAAATGTGCTCACCTGAATTTGACAGACGACTTCGCCGTAGGGCCAGCAGCCGTACACAGCCGGCAAAAATCCGAACGGTGTAACGAGGATGCCGATTGCTAGATCGTTGCTGGCGAGGCTCGTCAAGAGGTACTTGGGCTGTAATGGTAGAGAAGCAGCCTAAAATTATCATTGATCAAACATCCAACATCCCTATTCCTTGAACCTAAGGACCTCCCCTGACGCTGCCCTCGTCCTTCGATTCATTTGCAAAAACATTTTTTGTAAAACATGATTTTTTGTAAAAAATTATTCTTTGCAAAAAAAACATTTTTTGTAAAAAATTATTCTTTGCAAAAAAAACATTTTTTGTAAAAAATTATTTTTAGAAAAAAAAACAATTTTTGTAAAAAAAACAATTTTTGTAAAAAAAAAAACAATTTTTGTAAAGAAAACAATTTTTGTAAAAAAAATATTTTTTGGAAAAAAAACAATTTTTGTAAAAAATCATTGGTAATACTTTAGATCAGTGACTTTTCTTAAAAATGAGTTTGTTTGGGTTTGTTCGGGTTCGATCCAAACAAACTCATGTTTTAGGAAAAGTCACTTATCTAAAAAAGTACCAAATAATTTTTTGTAAAAAAAAAATATTTTTCGTTAAAAAAAAAAGATTTTATTTTGCAAAAGAACTTATAGTAAGAAAAAACTTTTTTTTGTGAAAAAAAAAATTTTTTGTAAAAGAAAAACATTTTCGGTAAAAAAAATGACATCTATCACAAGTATCTCCTTTTTACCGATACGATAAACCTATTTTCTTCGTGAAATTGGGATAAATTTGTTTACGGACTTGGGAACGCGATCACTCTTGCATAATGGCGTTTTCGAGAGGTGCCTCGGGAAGTCATGAAATCTCGTCGTGCTCGAATCTCTCCAGCTCACTCGCGAGGCACCTAGCATCGACCCGATAAGAGATGCTTCGCAGCCTCCGGGTGAAAGACGCTACCGTTCTCTCCTCGCGTTCTTCGTATCGGCCTGTTTAGTAGGCTGTTTGCGATATTTGCATATTCATGAGAGTGTAGCGGGACAGCCGTTTGACTCGCATGAGTGGGGCTGCGCGCGAAAACGATTTTACAAACATGGACTTACATAAACACTCAGGTAAACGCGAGTGCGTATAAATTTACGGCATATACGTAACACTTGTATTGAATATTTGCGAATTTAAATGATTATTTGTTTTTGTTATTTGTAGGTAATCGAATCGTTCATCGCACCGTCGTGTGGCGATTATTATACGTAAAAGCCATCGGAACCTGCTTAATCGTAAGTATGCCACATTCAAATAATGATTCTATTATTATTATTATTATTATTATTATTATTATTATTATTATTATTATTATTATTATTATTATTATTATTATTATTATTATTATTATTATTATTATTATTATTATTATTATTATTACTGAATTTGTCAATCACTACATATTTCGTTATTCCATTATTCAATTATCATTAGATAATAATTAGATGATTATTTTTTTAATTTGTCATTCAGTAATTCAATTATTATATATTCAGTTGTTACTATATATGGACTGTATCATTATTATTATGACGCATAAAAGCCATTGAAATTGGGCATGCATAAGCGTGTGCATGCCCAATTTAAATAATGTTCAAATTATTATTCAATTATTTCATATTTAATATTCAATTCAATTTTTGTTGTGCAAATATTTCATTTTTATTGTTCAATTCGATTTTTATTATTCGAGTATTCAATTATTCAATTTAATTCTTCAATTATTAAATTGTTCAATTATTAAATTATTAAATTATTCAATTATTCAATTATTCAATTATTGTTATGCAATTATTCAATTTTCATTGTTCGAATATTTCATTTTCATTTTTCAATTATTCAATTATTGTTATGAAATTTTTATTGTTAAAATATTTCACTTTTATTATTCAATTATACAACGATTTTTATTGAATTGTTCAATTATGTAATATTCAATTGTCACGATATATGTGAGTATTATTCAATGCAAAAGTTGTCATCCCAAATCTCACCTGTACGTGAATGTACTTGCTGTAACGTCGACTATTGATGACGCAGATGACGAGAAGATTGGCAAAGAGTATACCGACGCTGAGCATCAGTATGAGAGCGGCGCGCAAAAGTTCGCCAGGTCCCGGTGTAGTCCAAAGCATTTTCGTCGAGCCGTCGGGCCAGCAGCTACTGTTATTGAGAGCCGGCGGCACCAGAGTCGCCGTTTCATGTTCCAACATCATAAACGAATTCGTGATCGCGGCGTTTCCGGCGAGGATCGTGAAACGACCCTCTCTCTCTCCCTCTCTCTCTCTCCCTCTCTCTCTCTCTCTCTCTTCAGACCTTGGCCTTCTCTCCTTCGCCTTCGATACCTCCGTTCCTCCCGGCGCAATGAGCTTCTAGCTTTCGTTTGTTCGCTAAGACGACGATTCGAGGCTTTTCTCGCAAAATTTGGATCGGCAAATTCGGCGTCCGGCGTTTCGGTCGGTGTTGCCGGATGCTCGAACGTTCAGGACGAACTGAGCGAAAACCGACGGTTTCAGCGTCCCTGACAACGGGCTCGGTGTCATCAATGCAGTCGACATTATCGGCAGCGAAGCGAAGTGACGCTGGGTCCGAAAATTCGAGATGTCCGATGAATGACGAGTTGGCAATTTTGGGTCTGATGGAATGTGCCTGCGCACCCCTTAAATTCCACCCCTTGAAGTCCACCCCTCAAATTCCCTGAGTATTTCGCACCCCTGTCGCGTCCACCCACGCCGACGATTATAGTAGACGATCCTCGTGACAATAGGATCCGGATCCTTCGTGGTGCAACGTTACGCCTGTCATCAAGGACGGTGGGAGGCTTTTTCGCGTCTGGGAACCCTCAGACGCTCGCCGAGCTTCATCCTTCCGGAACTATGGGCGAGACGCACCTGGAACTAAATGGCAAAAAAAAACAAAAGCCCATTGATTCAAACCCTTCGTAGGAACGTTTCGCATTTTTACCATTGTTTTCTTTCAATTTTTTTTTTTTTTCCATGTCACAAAATAATGAGGGAAGTTTCGCGCCCATTCAGCAAAGACGTTATAATGCCGCACGCCGGAAACACACTTAGAATGAAATGCCTGCTCGATGAGCGCGGCTCTTACCGTGCAGGATCCAGAAACCCTCGTCGTACCTGCCACCGGTATACCAGCAGACCCACCCGCCCTCTCACTCTTCCTAATGGCATTAAATCCTAAATTGCTCGCTGGTTTAATTCGAGCGTTAATCGGTCGAGACAGCGACAACGGTACCGGAGAACTTTCATGCACGTGCACACACACGCAGACCTTCGAACACACGCGACGCATCGTGCAACGTCCTCTTTACCGTGTCTTGTAAGCTGCCGTTATACACCCTGCATGGAGTAGGTTTAATATCACGCTCGAGTTGGACGAGTTACCAACGATAATGCAAAATTTCGAGGGATAACGAGATACTTCTCTCTTGCGCGACGACTTCATCCCGGTCGAGGAACACTTGTAATCACGCCCTTGAGGTGTACACATGGGGCTAAAGATCGTAGGGGATAATGAGGGTGAATCGTGAGGGTATACGTGAAAAAAGATAACTGGGGTGTTCGTACACCGAGGGAAGTCCATGGTGTTTACAATGGACTTCCCTCGTGATGAAAGCCTGAGGTGAATGCCACCACAGGCACCACAGGCCACCACGTGATGGCCTGTGGTGAAAGAAGGGATGGTAAAATTCGTTATAGTTTATTGACACTGCAATCGTAATGTGGTTAACACGACTATAAACGAATAGTATACCCAAACCTGCGATTTGGGTGGCGTGGTTGACTATCTATTGTCCTCGAAATAATTATTCACTATTGTTAAAGGCTCGACAATGTAGGGATGGTAAATTCACTGCTATAACAAAATCGGGGTAGAAATACCGATGTTGTGTACTGTAGGTTGTTTTCTTCAGTCAAACTTCTAGTATTCTTCAAAAGTTTGTACAATTCATATGGTTAACATTAACGTTTTTCGAGTTTAATTTGTTAGAAGACCTTATGAAAAGGGACTATTCGAAAAAAATTATAGTCAAATTTAGTTGTAGCGAAGACGTGAATCATTTGCAGTTCGAGCAACCGCAGCTTGATAGTTTTAAGAACTACGCATGCCTCACAAACTGTTACATAGTATATTTGTTGCATTGCAAAAATAGGATATCAGTTCAGCACTACTTCTTGTAGTTCACCTTCTGTTCTTGTAGGACACATTACTATGCATTTAACGGGTCGTATCATATAATATGGCATAAATCACTATTATCTGGTACAAAACTATTGCGAAGCGCCAAACACCCATCTGAACAATGACTTATATCATAAAAAAATATCTGTGCGAAATTTCACCTACATCGCAGGTAACAGCTATTCGGAAGTGCAGCCGGAATTACTTTTGTCTCTTATGACATATCTGTACTAAAGATGCCAAAAGTATTCGGTAGCCTAGTGGCAGCGTGCGTAGGATTGGCAGAAGGTAAACAGTTAGGTTCTAGGTCCGATTTCGATGAGGCGAAATAATTTAAATTTGAAAATATATTTTCGAAATAAATCATTACAGGTGGTCAGGGAAGGGTGAATTTTAATTTAAAAAATCGAGGTAGAACTCTCAGTTGCGTATTTTATTTTATTTAGGTTTTATGAAATATTCTATGCACTTAGTAGAGCATTTAGTTATTCTATGAATTGATATTTTGAATGCCTTGACACTGAAATAACGTATGACTATAATCACATTATTTATATTGTCAGGCCTCACAACCGCTAATAACTTTTTTAGAGATAACAGTCAAACGCGCCACCAAAATGTCATGTTTAGATATGCTCTTGTATATACTTTTCGCTTATGGTTGTGTTAACCATTTTATGATTGCGGTGTCAATAAACTATAGCGAATTTTACCATCCCTTCTTTTGCCATGGATATTTTTTCGTAAACTATTCCAAGAAAGGAGTAATTTATTTTAGTTTTAAGGCTTTCACGGCTCTTTATGTAATTTGAAGAGTATGTGGCTTCCGGATGGAGGCCGTGTTGAGAATCAGCGTTGTGCCGACGTTTCGCAAACGTTACAGTCTGCATCATCAGGGCTGAGAGCTCCGATACTGAAGCTCCCGTGTCTCAGGCATTCCTTATATACTTGCAGTCATCGTTCCAGATCACTGCACCAGCCAATCAGATGTTTTAATTGATCGGCCGGTCAATTAAAAAACCGGGAGGACGGTGTGCCAAATGGGATTGACGTGATATCCACCATCTCTGTTTAGATTGTCCGGATGTTTTCGGATTTCCAAGCCTTCTCGGTGTTTCCTAGAAAAATAGCTGTTTGATGGGGCCAGACTTTGGGCTTTATCGAACTGGATGGCATGACCAGTTTCCATCCAATGCTCGGCCAGGGCTGATTGTCCAATGTGGCCATATTTGATACACCGTTGATGTTCTTTGATCCGTGTACTGATCTTCCTCCCGGTTTCTCCTATGTACACTTTACCGCATGAGCAGGGTATCTTGTACACTCCTGGTGCACTTAATGGTGGTCTTTGGTCTTTTGCACTCGGAACCACTTGTGCTAGCTTCTTCTGAGGTTTGAAGATGACTCGCACGTTATGTTTCCCAAGGACCCTGCCTATGCGATCGGTTATGCCCTGAAGGTATGGAAGGGAAGTTGTTGCTATTATTTGTCCTTCATTCTCCCTTTCAGGTTCTGTTACCGTTTTCGGATCGGCTATTTTTCTTCTTAGTTGTTTGATCGTTCTTTCGATGTTGCCTGGCTTGTAGCCATTATCTCCTAAAGCTTTGCGTAGGTGTTCTAGTTCATCCTCGAGAGAGTTCGGTTCGGAGATCGCTAGAGCTCTGTAGACCAGAGAGCTTATGACCGATTGTTTTTGGGAGGGGTGGTGATGGGACGTAGCGTGGAGATATCTATCCGTGTGCGTTGGTTTCCGGTAAACTTTGTGGCCCAAAGTGCCATCGTTTTTCCGTTGAACCAGTACATCCAGAAAAGGAATTTGATTGTCCTGTTCTATCTCCATGGTGAATTGTATATTGGGGTGCTGGGAGTTGAGGAAGGTTAAGAAATGATTGAGGTTTTCTTTGCCGTGACTCCAAATGACGAAGGTGTCATCGACGTATCGGAACCAGGTTGAGGGTTTGAGAGGTGCTTCTTGCAGAATTCTGTTCTCGAAATTCTCCATAAAGATGTTGGCGATGATAGGGGAAATCGGGGAACCCATGGCTGCGCCTGAAGTTTGTTCATAAAACTGGGATTGGAATTGGAAATATGTAGAGTTTAGGCAATGTTCTATGAGGGCTAGTAGGTTAGGAGCAACTTTTTGGGATTTTCTGACTATTTCTAGGGTTTCATGGGTTGGGACGTTTGTGAACAACGATACAACATCGAAACTTACTAGAATGTCTTCTGGTTGTACCTTGATGGACTGGATCTTATTCACAAATTCCCGAGAGTTTTGGATATGGGAGTTGTTGAGGCCTACGAGTTCCTGCAAGGGTTTGCAGAGAAAACGTGCCAAATGATATGTAGGGCTGCCTATGTTGCTAACGATGGGCCTTAGTGGGATGTTGTTTTTGTGTATCTTTGGCAGACCGTAAAGCCTGGGTGGTAGGGATTCCTTGGGTGTAAGGATTTTGATAAGGTTCTCCGACAGACCAGCCTTCTTTAGAAGTGTCGTTGTTTTCTTTTCTACGCTTGATGTTGGGTCACGTGATAGTTTCTTGTACGTGTTGGTGTCCTCGAGCAGGTTCATCATTTTCCTGCAGTAGTCCGTTTTGTCCATGATAACAGTAGCATTCCCTTTATCAGCTGGTAGTACTAAGATGTCCTTGTTTTTCTTCAAATTTTGAAGAGCAAGGTGTTCTTCCTTTGTGATGTTCTGCTGAGGGGGTTTTGCTTTGTGTAGAATATTGGTTATCCGTTGCCTGATATCGTTGCTAGTATCAGGTGGGAGACGGTAGATGGCAGTTTCCACCTGGCTGATGATTTCTCTGGTTGGAATGTCTGTCGGTGTGATGGCGAAATTGTGCCCTTTTGCGAGGACTGATGTTTCAGCTGCGGAGAGTGGGTGGTTGCTTAGGTTTTTTACTGTGTGGGTTAGGATGGGTTGTTTCGTCTGTGGGCATAGTTTCCTGAATTTCTCTATTTGATTCCTGGACCTCAGGTCTGCACAGTGGAGGGCTTGTTCGTGTGTGACCCGGTCAAGATCTTCCCACAGCCGTGGTTCCAAACAGTCAGATAGGCGTAGGTGAAGTTTAAGGAGTTTTTGGGAATTTTGGTCTAAAAGCTTTTTGGTGACAGATATTCTCTCCTTTACCAGTCTCAGCGAGGCCTGGTGGAGGATAGTCTTGGCTTGTTTTGATGGAAAGGGGTTTTTTAATTGAAAACATTTCGGTACCACTTGATGGTCGCGGCACCTTTTTAGGAATGTTAACGAGCACAGCTGGATGTGCAGAGTTTTCCTGAGTTTGGAAAAGGTGTTAACAGAACCCAAAATAGCCTCTCCGTGTAGGCGTTTTATTTTAGTTTTAAGGCTTTCACGGTTCTTTATGTAATTTGAAGAGTATGTGGCTTCCGGATGGAGGCCGTGTTGAGAAGCTTTACGGTCTGCCAAAGATACACAAAAACAACATCCCACTAAGGCCCATCGTTAGCAACATAGGCAGCCCTACATATCATTTGGCACGTTTTCTCTGCAAACCCTTGCAGGAACTCGTAGGCCTCAACAACTCCCATATCCAAAACTCTCGGGAATTTGTGAATAAGATCCAGTCCATCAAGGTACAACCAGAAGACATTCTAGTAAGTTTCGATGTTGTATCGTTGTTCACAAACGTCCCAACCCATGAAACCCTAGAAATAGTCAGAAAATCCCAAAAAGTTGCTCCTAACCTACTAGCCCTCATAGAACATTGCCTAAACTCTACATATTTCCAATTCCAATCCCAGTTTTATGAACAAACTTCAGGCGCAGCCATGGGTTCCCCGATTTCCCCTATCATCGCCAACATCTTTATGGAGAATTTCGAGAACAGAATTCTGCAAGAAGCACCTCTCAAACCCTCAACCTGGTTCCGATACGTCGATGACACCTTCGTCATTTGGAGTCACGGCAAAGAAAACCTCAATCATTTCTTAACCTTCCTCAACTCCCAGCACCCCAATATACAATTCACCATGGAGATAGAACAGGACAATCAAATTCCTTTTCTGGATGTACTGGTTCAACGGAAAAACGATGGCACTTTGGGCCACAAAGTTTACCGGAAACCAACGCACACGGATAGATATCTCCACGCTACGTCCCATCACCACCCCTCCCAAAAACAATCGGTCATAAGCTCTCTGGTCTACAGAGCTCTAGCGATCTCCGAACCGAACTCTCTCGAGGATGAACTAGAACACCTACGCAAAGCTTTAGGAGATAATGGCTACAAGCCAGGCAACATCGAAAGAACGATCAAACAACTAAGAAGAAAAATAGCCGATCCGAAAACGGTAACAGAACCTGAAAGGGAGAATGAAGGACAAATAATAGCAACAACTTCCCTTCCATACCTTCAGGGCATAACCGATCGCATAGGCAGGGTCCTTGGGAAACATAACGTGCGAGTCATCTTCAAACCTCAGAAGAAGCTAGCACAAGTGGTTCCGAGTGCAAAAGACCAAAGACCACCATTAAGTGCACCAGGAGTGTACAAGATACCCTGCTCATGCGGTAAAGTGTACATAGGAGAAACCGGGAGGAAGATCAGTACACGGATCAAAGAACATCAACGGTGTATCAAATATGGCCACATTGGACAATCAGCCCTGGCCGAGCATTGGATGGAAACTGGTCATGCCATCCAGTTCGATAAAGCCCAAAGTCTGGCCCCATCAAACAGCTATTTTTCTAGGAAACACCGAGAAGGCTTGGAAATCCGAAAACATCCGGACAATCTAAACAGAGATGGTGGATATCACGTCAATCCCATTTGGCACACCGTCCTCCCGGTTTTTTAATTGACCGGCCGATCAATTAAAACATCTGATTGGCTGGTGCAGTGATCTGGAACGATGACTGCAAGTATATAAGGAATGCCTGAGACACGGGAGCTTCAGTATCGGAGCTCTCAGCCCTGATGATGCAGACTGTAACGTTTGCGAAACGTCGGCACAACGCTGATTCTCAACACGGCCTCCATCCGGAAGCCACATACTCTTCAAATTACATAAAGAGCCGTGAAAGCCTTAAAACTAAAATAAAACGCCTACACGGAGAGGCTATTAAAGGAGTAATTTTCTTGTACTTTTTTAAAATTAATGTCAAGAGTGAAAAAAATAAAATTTATCAAAACGCACCGAAAGAGTCTTGTAGGCAATTTATTCAAGTTTTCAAAACGACCCTTTAATTCCCCGTGCTATCATTGGTTGCTGAGATATCGATGTTCAAAGACAAATGGATCTTTTTTCATTTAAACTCAGATATCTCAACAAAAAATTGACGTAGGGAGACTAAAAAAACCAAATTGAAGCTGAATGACCAAGCTAACATTGATTGAACTGACAAAAAAATTCCGAGCCCGTGGACCCTTGACAAAAAAACAAAAAAAATTCGAAATTTTTTTTCTCGCACTTCTTACGATTACGCGATGGCCGTAGCTCACAAGAATAGTTTACCAAAAGAGCTCGAAACAAGAAACTTAAAGCTTGAAAATGCATTTTTTTCATCTCGATACAACCATTTTTCACACAGATACAGCGCTTCAAGAAACTAAAAAGAAAATTGAGAAATGTTCTATTCCTTTAATTTTTTGGAGGACTGTACTATGTATACATAGTAATAGTATACTTTTACTACCCTCTCAGCGGACACCGACAATTCAATTTTTAAAAATATAATTAATCCCCAAAAATAATGAGCGAACACTCGGAGGGTAGCTTGAATTTAATGAACGACTTATATCGGCAAACCCTCTCGATAAAAACAGCCACTTCCGGTCCAGCATCGTATGAGAAAAATGTCCACCCGCGTTACGAGATTGCGGCAATACTCCGCAGAGCTGTACGTGTGTCAGGCGGGAATATTTTACAGCCGAAATTCCAGCGTCGTTAAATCTCGGTGGTGGCTTGCGCGGGCTAATGATGATTAATTTATCGTAATTTATTTTTCCCCCGTTTTAATTCACTGAGAGTTCCGTCGGTCGTTATTCCACGTCATCGCCAACACCGAGCTCGCACGACTGAGAATTCGCCCGGAATATTGGACAATACGTATGGCTCCACGTGTATTCGTTCCCCTGTACGTACAACGCACAGAAAAATTAATAGATAAAAAAAAAGTCGCTCGAACGTTGACGATTTTTTTTTGTATGCATGATGGACCGAGCATTGATAATTTTCGATTATCAATGCTCGGCACGCGCGAGTAAATACGAAGAAAAAATGTAATTCGCGAAAAGTGATCGTCGCCTTGAGAAGAAATAATATGAATTTATAATAAAAATATTAATTTCTGATCATTCTCATTAGTAGTATACCCTTTTTTGATTGAACTCCCCGAATCTTGGATTAATGGACAAAAAAGAAAACTAAAAAAACAAACATAATTCTGTTATAATAAAAATCCACTTTTGGTATCAAAGGATGACGTTTACAATATTTTGTTCTTCAACTTTGGCTTTCTAAATTTTGTTGTCTGAATTTTCTTTAAAAAAATGCACTCTATCAGATGCGAACGAATTGACGAAAAAAAAACAAAAAAAGTACACCGATAGTGCACAAACAACCATATGAAATCGGGGCCTTCCGATAAGAGACGTACATTGTGACGATAGGCCTTCGAAAAAAAACACCCCCAAGACTGGAATAGATAGAGAATGGATACGACGAAAGTGGAGCAAGAATGTGTGCGGGTCGTTATGGAGGATCACGCAGAACTGCTGAACGACAAAAGTCAGTATCGAGATAAAATTCATTGCCGAACATATACTATATCTATATATACACAAGGTGATTCGGCCAACCAATGCTGGCTCAGCGATATCAGACGAGTAACCGACTGGGGTTGAAAAAACTTGGTCTCTGCTGTAATTTCTACATTATGAAAATTAAAAAAAATTTGAAGGATTAAAAAATCGAAACGAGAGATTTCGCGAAAACGGAAATGTGTACAGAGGTATATGAGGTCGACCTTCTTTTTCGACCTTTACCTACATTTAAAAGGTGACGAATTTTGAACCTGCGCTTTAAAAATGTCTATGCATAAAAATTCAAAATGACCCTACCCATGAATATCTACAAAACGGTAAGTTTAGAGTCGAAGCCCCTCATACTCAATATCATCTGATTATGAGTCCCTTTATTTCCCGCGTTCCAACATACGCCCTTCTCAATTGAGCCCTTTTCTATCACTCTGAGGTCTCAGAAGTGTTGGCCTTCCGTAGGCTGATTGATGCGCGAACCGGTGCACAGCTAAGCGGTCACCGCTCCAAGTATCGGTCATGCACAACGCTGCTTAACACGAAGCACCGTCGAAGCCGAACTCTGAGCACCCAACCAGCGGTGTCGGTATAAAGGATATATTTATATCCTTGGAAGGACTTTAAGATTTTGAAGGAGACCCTGTAAGAGACCCTTACATAAATATAAGGGGTCCTTATATAAATATAAGGGTCGCTTATATAAATTAACGGTCCCTCATACAAATATAAAGAGACGGTCCCGGGAGAGACCCTTATATAAATATAAGGGAGAGACCCTTACATAAATATAAGGGTCTCTTACAGAACCGTCCCGGCCCAAAATCGACGATGTAAGCGAAACAACTTCAAGGGCTGCCTTCAGAACATATATATATTGAGGGGAGTGTAGCCCGTTGAATTTGTTTTGAGAGCAGAGCTCACAATTATATGTATTTGCATATAATATCATATTTTTTAGTATAATATTTATTTTAATTACTCAATTCGTGTTTAATTATATATAAATATACAGAATATAAGTAGATTTAAGAAAAAACTTGTACGGGGAAAGAAATATGTAGTGGGGATTTCGTCTGTGTAAACGCCCTGAAGGTGTATACCTGAAATAAATATTACTATATATGTCTTTTTTTAACGCTGGGCGACACTCGAGGTTCTCGACACCACCTCGTCTGCCGTCCAGTCAAAAAGACGCGCGAAAAGTCCAAAAATCGCTCTGCGATAGCCGCTCCCTCAAGCCAAAGGGTGAGTAGTTACCGCAGTCCACAATCGTGTTGCCGGAGTAACCGGAGGGATCCAAGTATGACCGCCTTCTGCATCCGACCCGCTCGCAACCGAACACTGGGTTTGCAAACCGGTATGCCAGCGAGGCCCGACACAAAACACTCTTTCATCCCCTCAAGCGCGCCGATGATGAGGAAAACGAGAGTCACCCTGAATCCCCGGTGCAAACGACGCAGCTCGGCCAAGAGAGGCTGATACTTGAGCCGTTTCTCCTCTTCCTTTCGCGACACGTTCACTTCGGCCGGAGCCGAGAGCTCAACGACGGACATCGTCTTGTCGTCGAAATCGAAGAGGACAACATCAGGCTTAGTCGCTTGAAGCGTCGCGATGGTCGCGAACGAGAAGTTCCAATAAATCTTGCACCTCTCGCCTACGACAACGGACTCAATATCTTCTGGTAAATAAGGCGGCACAGGCTTCCGGTCTATCCCATAATAGTGCCGTAGATGGTGTACAACACCCTTAGGGCCGCGTTATGGCGATGGATATAGCCGGAAACTGCATATAACGGGCAGACCGACAGTAGATGCATTAGTGTCTCCGGCGATTGTTTGACCGCAAGAAGGAAAGGTCAGCTGGGTGGACAGCCCTTGCTCCTCGATGTGGTGGAAAAACACACCATGCATGGGTCTGCCCACGTGCTGCCGAGTAAAGACAACCTGCTCGGCACCCCTGATTGCCCGCCAAAGTGAGGACTTGGGCAACCGAGCGACGGAGTCTGCTGGCAAGGCGCCACGGCGGCGCCAAATGGGTATGGGTGCACGTAAATTTTTTCCACCAGAAGATGTTAATCACATGCGGCGCGGGAGCGGCGTGGTTCGTCATGCTACTTACCACCTTCTCCACCTCACCCCGCGTGACTGGAAGACAGTCGCCACGCTGACTCGGCTGTTGCCGGCAAAACGCACCGAACCGCCCTAAAGCTGGAGTGTTTTCATCAAAATGACCCTCCTCGCCATACAGTTTTCCCCAAAACCACTCCACCTGAACAGCTGTTGGCGCTTTGTCGGGGGCAGGCGTAGGTGGCTGGAACCAGCGGTCTGGGTCAGACCTGAAGAGGGCGTTGTCTAACGCCCGACCCAGCCGCCTCTCTAGGGATTGCTTCACAACCCCCAGGTTCCGCACCTTTTCCACGTAGCGTTCCTTCACTATAAGAACGTTAGCTTTGTTCAATGTGGGGTGACGGCTTTTCAGCTCCGAGCTGATTTTTCGGATCTTAGGGGTGAACGCCCTCCCCGCCGTAATAAATTCTAACACACATTGAACACGAGGTGCCTGCCTCTGCGCTTCATTGATCTTATTCAAATCCCGCTATCCCTCCAGCAGCGGATGAGGTCCTCCTTGAGTTCCTCCGTCCACTCGAGGCGCTGATTTCGAGCCGTGGTCGTTGCCGTGAATCCTATCTGGGTGCCCCTTCCATCTGATCCTTGATCACCATTCGAGAGGGACCGGTTGTGGAGAGCGTGACTAGGTGGCGGTCGAACCTAGTTTTCGGCGTGCTAGGTGGTTAGCCTAGCACGTCGCTGGCTATTGCGAGGGAGTTCATTATTATTAGCGATTATTATTATTATTATTATTATCATTGTTATTATCGTTGTTTATAATAGATTATTAAAATTGTATGTATATACCAGGTGTCCCATTTTGATCTTACACCTGATTTATCTCGAAAAGTGGTGCTCCGATCAAGTATTGAGCATAATAAAAATGTTAAGGTAGTACCTCCACAGAAGAGTTGAGTTAAGAAATGGTTGAAATTTGATATATATGGTATTTAATACATTATCCAAACATTTGTGCAATTTGAATAAGTTTGACCACCCCAAACCTGAGAGGCTTGGTTTACACGTAACAAATGCGTTATGATGGGCAAACAGAGCATCATTAATTCGACCGTCAAAACTAAAATTAAGACATTGATAAAAAACGAGGATAAGCTAGAGTAAGAGATCACGAATAATGTGAAAAAAAATGAGAATGATTCACCATCTAGTTTCCAAGATATAATCATGAGAACCCACACAATTTTGGTCGTATAGCATATATCCTGCTCGGCCTGCAAGCGAACAAATGAATTGGGGAAAAGTCTGGACAGTCCCGGCAAAAAGTTTACTGGCAATGGTAGATCAAAATCACAATATAAAATATATTTTACGGCAATAAATGATATCCATCGTATTATCTACTAGTACCGAGTCAAGATTGCGTAGTTTTTAATTTTATTTATTACTAATTAAACCAATTATCAATATTTTAAACATGAACATGGTACGTAAACTTTTGGTTGAGATTTTCGCAGAGGAACTACCTTAAGGTTCAAAGGGGAACGTTCAAAAAAAATCTTTATTTATCCCAAATTCAAAAAAGCGACGTTAAGATGGCCGACATGTGTTTTTTTAAATCGAATCATGAATTAATTCCTTCGTCAAAACATTTATCATGTCAAAGCCTTCAACATTTGTAGGAAAAGTTTTTTGACAAAGTTCATGCCTTTTAGGTTACAATACCATTTTTTACTTTTTTCGCGCTATGCATAATGTACTACAAGGAGAAAAAGTGTTAAACAACGTTTTTTTCAAAAGTGTTCGCATTGGTTTTGGTACGTTGGATAACCCAAACGAACCCAAACGAACCCAAACGAACCCAATCAAATTCACACCCACACATAAACACGCACACTTACACTAGGGACGCTGAAGACTTCACTTCCTCGTGGTACATTCTGCATAGCGCTAAAATAGTAAACGAAAATAGTATTCTAGCCTAAAAATTATGAACGTTATCAAAAAACTTTTCCTACAAAAGTTGTTAGTTTTCGCTTGATAAATGTCTGGTGAAAAGAATTGATAATCCCACTTGGAAAATCATGTCGCCCATCTTAACATCGCCCCTTTGAATTTTGGACCAAAAAATATTTGTTCGAAACGTCCCCCGTGGAATCCTAAAAGTTTGATTATACCCAATGCCCGATTGGAGCAGTATTTTTCAAGATACATCAAGTGTAGAGATTCAAATGAGCCACCCGGTATATGTATATGACAAAACGGCTTATAAATAAAGAGCCTCAGAAGCTGCGAATAATGAGACTGACGAATTTTTCTCCTGCCAAGCAGCAATAATTAAAATGTCGACATTTTCATGTATACTGTCGTATACGTATCTACGTGTGCAAGCGCGTGTAGATTTGGATTCATGTGGGTGTGTACACAGACAAGGCGTCGTGATCATCCGGATATAGTTTCTCTCTCTCCCTCCCTCCCTCTCTCTCTCTCACTCTCTCTCCCTCTCTCTCTCTCTCTGTCTCGCTCTGTCTCTTCAATTTACTGGAGCATCATAGCCGAGGAATTTTCTCGCTATTTCTTCTCTATTTTTCCCATTCGATATTCGAACACTCGGCTCTGGTGCACATATCCGGAATGATTCTGATTCAGTGGCATGAGATGGAGAGAGAGAGAGGGAGAGAGAGAGGGAGAGAAAGAGAGAGAGAGAGAGAGAAAGAGAGAGAGAGAGAGAGAGAGAGAGAGAGAGAGAGAGAGAGTGAGAAGAGGCGTCGAGGAGGCGAGGGCATCTGCCAAGCCGCAACGGAGCGGTCGAGAGCTTGTCCGTCCCGTCCCGTTCAAAAACGCCCTATGCGATCATATATTGCGTCCTTTTTGCACATTCCAGTCGAGAAAGTCGCGTGCATATACGTATTTATGCATAAATAGAATGCTGCGAAACATAAGGGCTGACATAATGCAGATACTTCGTTTATCGTGTCTCCCAGTTTGGCCCTTTTATCCACCAGCCATTGATATATATATATATATATATATCAGACTCACGTATTCACTCGCCTCCCAGTCGCGATTTCATCCCTTCCGCTCACATTTCTCCCAGCGCGCACGAGGGTGAAAAAAAAATCATGAAAACGATTATTCATATTCCATTCGCGAATTCTCGACTTTCCTCACCCCCCTGCTCGACTTCGCATTCTCGGTCCCTTGTCCTCCTCGCAGACGTCTCTCCCTTGTTTTTCCTCGTTCACTCTGAGGCTCTCTGTCTTTTTCAAACTTTCTCACAGACCGCCCTTTTCCCGGCATCCGTGCGTTCGCTCGGTCGTCCCGTGAATACGAATCGCTTCATTTTCACGGCGAAAGCTTCCCTTGCGTGGCAGTCTTTTTTTTATAATAGCCACGAAGCCTTCTCGGGCCTGGCAGCCCTCCTCAGGTTCCCAGACTTCCGTTCGAGTTCGACGATGGACACGCTGTCTTCGCTTGAATGTGGATTGAAGGCAAGGTTCGAGCGAAGATTGACGTGCAAAGAAGGTGCACGTAGACGCAATACGTAAGTAGGTGAACGGTCAATTGAGACCGTCAACCATTTTAGGTGCTTCGAAAAATCAATTTTGTTGTTTCGTAAATCGTTAGCGAAATATCTTAAGGGAGCTTTCCAGTGTGACAGCCCGAAAAATCGCTGTTTTTCGCGATTTTTTTTTTTAAAGAAAAAATAATCTAATCGGTCAGGTTTTTTTTTGTATATTAATTGAGTATTGAAGAATACAAAACAATTTTTTAAAGATCGATTTATTTATTAATTAATATCTATAAAAATGATCAAACAATTGTTGCAGAAAATGCACTTGGATGTGGTGTCCACGTTGGGGGTCACAATTTTGATCTGAAACAAAAAACACAAAAAGATTATTGATCGATATATAATTGGCTTTCGTGCTATGGAGGCTTTTTTTTTTTGCAAAAATGGCGCCGGTTTGAACAAAAAGTATCGATTTTAGCATTTTTTTTGGCAGTTTTTTTTACAAAAAAATAGGAAGATGTCAAAAAAAAAAAAAGCTTCCATAGCACGATAAACAATGACGTTAAGAATATTGTGTAAAAAATTCAACTCGATAGCTTTAAAACTCTGCCCTCCAAGTTGGACACCGTTTTGAAAAATGCTGTTTCGAGAAAAACGCGTTCAAAGTTTCGCTGTAGCTGTAGCGCTCCGTTGCCTTCTTCCAAGAAATGCTGTACAGTAACCGAAATAATCTGAATTTCGGCATGAAAATTTCAGGGAATATTCGGAAGAGTGTATACTATTCGATAAAGCAAAAAAAAATCGATTTTTTGAAAATTTCACACTGGAAAGCTCCCTTAAGAATACACCCTCCTGAAAATATCAAAACGATATTCGGATTCCTTCTAAGGGTATGTATATAAATGATGAAGACTCTCCGCTCGACTCCCAAACACTGTGACGGGTCGAAACATTCGATTTTATATTGCTTTCCTCAGAGTATGTATATTCGGGAATATGTGGAAAAAATTCAAGTTAAAATATTGAAGAGTGACCAAGTGACAGACGACATTCTTTTAATTTGCGGGAATCATAACTCGGAAACTAATTGATGGATCATCTTCAAATTTGGAACACATACACATAATATAATTTATGGAAATATGGACCTATAGTTCGAAAGATTAGATTGTTTGAAACATATGTATTATTGCAAAATGCCAGGAAAAATGCTAAGAATCAATCATTTTTTTTCGAACATGGTTCAACATTCAGTTCTCGATTGTTTCTCAAAATTTAGGTTCATCTTCTTGAAAAACATCTAGAAAATGTATGAAAATTTGTTGGAATATTTCAGATGCGAATTGCGAACCGCACAATTCTCGCAAATCGACAACGACGATGAAGCCACGCCAAGGGACACAGCGGATTGCACCTTAATTAATACATTAAATAACTTGAAAAAATGACCAAAGATGTATGAAAATATGAATGAATTGTTGTCAGAGTTGTGGAAATTTCCGTTTTTTTTCACAATTAAAAAAAATCATCTAATTTTCGGTCTCCCAAAGTAGTTGCCCGCCTTAAGAGCGTGGAAATTTTCCGACTGAGAAAACTATAACATTTAGTGGTTTTTCAAGTCCTTTTAAAAAAATACATATACGGTATTTTTGTGTCGAGCCAGTATTTTCCAAAAAAAATAGAGCATTCGGGGAAAAAACCAACATTCCATTTTCAGTTCAGCAGAATAAAGTTAATTAAATCCCGAATACTAAACACTTCCGAAAAACTTTTTTTCGTCACATTAAATGCCATTTCTCTATTGTAAAATGCATCTTTGATGATTTTTTTCTCGATCACGGGATGAGCAAAAAAAAGTTTTCCAGCAATGTTTCGTATTCCTAATTTAACTATCTTCATTCTGCTGTAGTGAAAATAGACTTACGATTTTTTCCAAATGCTTAATATTTTTAACGAATACTACCCGCTACAAAAATACGCTATATTTTCCCCAAGCGTACTTAAAAAAGCATTGACAATCATATTTTTTCTCAGTCGCAAAATCTCCGTACAAAACCGTAAAAAAACACATGCCCTCTTTATAGTTGTCACCCTCTATAAGTCCATATGTAAATTCGAAGCTTTTCCGTAAGCCTGAGGAGCATATAAATCCAGGCTCAAGATAAACGCACTCCAGGAGTTTTACTATCGCTGTTTTTTTCTTCTTATTTCTGTGTTCATGGCTATCGAAAAATCGTAAAACACGCGCACGCATGAATGCATAAGAGATAAGACGGGAGTGTTTTTCATCCAGGAGTATTGTTCACGAGGGGTTAAAGACCCAAAGTCGCGGCCAGAGGCATTGCTGTCCTACCATTCGTCGCCGGAAGCCCGACGAGCTTACCGCCACATCTCGAACGAACTCATATTCCCGCTCGACTCTGCGCATGTCGGAATTTTACGGGAATTTTATTGTACCGCGGAAGATGTATGGAAGATGCTCACAAGGAAAGGTCGCGAGGTCGAACTCTCCGATTTCGGCGGAATTTGGCATTTTCGTAGAATGGGTAAAAATAGGCGACACGTTTTTTTTTATATCTGTGGAACCCGATTTTTAACGGGTGAAACGCACCCTCGAAAATAGGGGTGTGTTTAGTTTTTCGTCGATAACGTTATCTTTCTCATCTCCAATGTATAGTACTCGAAAAAGTAAACAATGTTGCAATTTAACATTTTTTACTATCTCGTATCGTTGAAACGTTATCGACGAAAAACGAAAACCACCCCTATTTTTCGAGGGTTCGTTTCACTCCTTAAAAATCGAGTTCCGCAGATATAAAGAAGTACGTGTCGCCTATTTTTGCCCATTTTACAAACATGCCAAATTTCGTCGAAATCGGAGAGTTCGACCTCGCGACCTTTCCTGTCAGCGTATCTCTATAGTTGTGTAGTTTTACTCACCGTCTCGTTGTCGTCCGAGATGAGTGGGAGAAACTGTTCCCCTCAAAAGCAGGGGAGCAGGAAAAGTAACGAGGCCGAACTTCTGCAGAGCACTATGCAATCGTGAGTTATTTCCTTTTTTTTCGAAATCGTGGTGAGATTTTGAAGACCGTCGACTTCGAGGACCGACGACTTTTCCCCCATACTTGATATTATGTAAACGTCGATGGCTTTAAATTCGTCGTTGCCTAAAATTAAGTCTACTTAAGCCTTTCCAAGGCCACCTGAGGAAAACAGCCCCATTTCCTGATAGGGAACATTACATAGGTATAACGGATAGGAAATGTCACTTTTTCTTACACACATATATAGATATACGTATCGATAAATGTGTCAAGTGCGAAATTTAATAGTTGAACCTGCGAACGTGTTATGCACATTCTTCGGCAAATGCTGACGTAGAGCAATTTCTCGCTCGATTATCGCGAGAATTTTCCGAGCCCTCACCCGTTGCCCTAGCCAGCAGCTTGAGTGAGAAGTGATTTAAAAAAAAAAAGGGACGGATTGCATCGAACAAGAAATTTTACGATGATTTTGTGGAGATTAACGAAAAGTACGATAATTAAAAAGACTCTTCTGTATTACGGTGACAGATCAAATTCACGCGGATTTTCTTATTCTACAATGAATGTGCTGGACGATTCGTTACTGACCGATCAATGGCAGGTATGATTTTTATGCGCAACTCTCGGTCGGTAATTCGAGTGAGCCGTTTTTTATTTAACCCTTCCTTGACACACTGAGTCCATTTGAGCCGGGCGAATTTGACATGACATGCTCACTTGCCTAAAATGGAAAGTTTTCAATCCTTTTTTACGACATTTTAATTTTATGTTTTCCTCATTTTAATTATGCAGGCATATTAAGGAATGTGTAAAGTGTAGCCCGATTTTTTTTTTTTACTATAAACCGACCGAAGGGTTGCTAAGGGCAGGTGGATGAAGTACTATGTGGGTCAAAGTGGCCCAGTGTGTCAAAGCCGTGGCCAAATTTAAGTGTGTCAAGGAAGGGTTAAGAGTTTATGGTTTTTTTTTTTAAATCGTGATGATAAATTTCTACAAATATTAGGTATTTGAAAAAGTATCATCTGAAGAGCACTCTGTAATTTTTTCGTTTGAAAATATTTCATCATAGTAGATTTACAGCCGACTTTCGGGGAGCACCTGTCAAAAACATATTTTGCAACTCAGAAAGGCAAATTTTGCCTTTCTGAACCAGGTTACCTGATATAGCAAAGTCAAACCGATTTCGATAGTCTATTAGTCTATTCTATGATTAATCGAAAAAACGTAGAAAATATCAAATAAAAAAATGGCCCGTGTTCAAACTAAGAGTCTTGATTTTTGCGGAAAAAAATGGATATTTTACGTTCATCAAATCGAAAGGATACGCCGAAAAAATTTTTTCGATCGAATGCTATACTTTGACATCTAGAAAAAGCCCGAAAAATTACAGAAAGATCAATGGAGTAGATTTTGAGATAATTTACTCACCAACTTTGAAAATGTACTTTCGAGAAAAAATCATTTGCAGTTTCGAACGACACTTCGAGCGTTCCGACGGGTGTCAACATAACATCCTATAAATCTGTCGATTTTGGCTCGATCAACTTGAAAATTTCAGGGAACACTTATAAGATGTTATAACTGTCAAAATATATAGGTTTAAAAAAATGCTTTTACGACATTGAAAATTAGGCATAACCCCTTAATCGTAGATGCCTTCGATAAAGGTTAAACTTTCGCTACACCGTTTTTATAACTGACGTTTGCAACGTTGCAACCCTCAAACGTCACACGAACGTTTTTTAGGACGTTTATTGATCTACGACCTAAATTTATAACGTACGACTTTTGATAATAATAGAAATAGAAACCTTAAAGAAATTTCCGTTGCATTTCAACAATGCAAACGACAATCCCATTTTTGAGATAGACATATCAAAATTCTGAAAATTCTAGACAGCGAAAAAATTCAACTTCCCTATTTTGAACCTTTCCAAACTCAAAATATTCAAACTCGTATTGCAAAAAAATATTGACCCCAATTCTCGTCTTCCCCGAAAATTTCCAAAATCCGGCGTATTCGTCCATTCCATTGAATATTTCGAAAGTCGACTTCGGCATTCCCCTCTCCAATACAATTCCATCAAAGTCTCATTATAACGAGAAAAGTCATCCCGGGTGCGCCCTCAATATAATATTCATTAATGGTCCCCTTCACCTTATTGTGAACACGCCTCTGTCTCATCCCTGGATAGTGAAAACGCGTTTACGAGATGAGACAATCTTCGTATTCGAGTAATGACGAGAGTGCGTGGCGGGAAAAGGGGGGGGAGGGCAAAGACATAGCCAAGTTTCCAAGTCCCAACGTGGAAACTTAGAAAGGCGATAATTAAAAGTGTGGGTTTGTGCGACCTGGGCTGGAGATTATCTCCGACTTTGAGATTCGACTACTTGCGCCCGTCTCAATCGTCCCAAACGTCGACTGGGACTTCGATTTAACTGTAGGCAGACGCGCGCACGCACACACACACGCACACACACACACACACACACACACACACACACACACACACACACACACACACACACACACACACACACACACACACACACACACACACACACACACACACACAACACACACACACACACACACACACACACACACACACACACACACACACACACACACACACACACACACGCACACACACACACACACACACACACCGCGCGCGCACTCATCCACACACACACACACACACACACACACACACACACACACACACACACACACACACACACACACACACACACACACACACACACACACACACACACACACACACACACACACACACCACGCGCGCACTCATCCACACACACACACACACACACACACACACACACACACACACACACACACACACACACACACACACACACACACACACACACACACACACACACACACACACACACACCACGCGCGCACTCATCCACACACACACACACACACACACACACACACACACACACACACACACACACCAGCAGACACCTTCACACACACCGGCTGAGTATCGAACACGATGGAGAGAAGTGAGAAATCGGAAACGTAATTACATTCCCGGATAGTGAACGAGGTGCAATAACTCGCGAGAACCAGTATACCCGGATATAAAGGTCGCTCCTATAGATTCCTATGCCTGCAAAGGCAGATCTGTACGAGTCCCGACAACGTCTACGTCATTTTCCATCCCCGATTATTATTTATACAGGGTGAGAATTATAACGTAACCATGCCTTTTCCAAGGGTCTGGCGTAGAGATTTTGCAACCGAGAAATATATGACGTTTATCGTTTTTGGGGTCCTCTTCGAAAAAACAATATAGCGTGCTTTTGTGATGAGTGATATTGTCGAGAAGAGAATGTAGCATTTGGGAAAAAATCTGAGTTTTTTTTGTGTCCAGCAGAATGAAGATAATTGAATATAATTAAATACGAAATTATAATATAATTTATATGATAATACAATATATTGATTGAATATATTAAAGTATTATGAACTTCAAAAAGTTAGCGAATGGGCAGGCGCCCGCAAGGCGTCCACGGAAGGATCGCAACTAGACAGGTTCAGATTTGTGCGGAGAATCTTGTTGGTGACTATAGGTATAAGTAATAAGCTGATTTTAAGAGACTTTGCGAGAGCCCAACGAGGGCATAGCTCGGAAATGAATACATTGATTTGTATATTAAAGTGTTGAACCATATTTCATATAATTAAATACGTTAATTATCAAACGATTGAATGTATAATTCATTATTCAATAATAAATGATATTTAACGCATTGTTTATTATTATATATAAAATATTAATCACAAGATAAATAAATATATTGAGTAAAAATTAATTTAATATGATTAAATACGAAACACTCCGAAGACACTTTTTTCATGAAATTAAGTCGCTTTTATCCATTTTGAAAGGCGTCTTCGATTATTTGTTTCTTGATGACCAAATACCGAAAAAAATTTCAGGAGTTCTTTGTATTTGAATTTTTACTCTTTTAACCTAAACAAACTCAAAATCGAATTTTCATTTTTGCCAGAATGCCCCATTTTGCCCAAAAACTACTCATGACAAAAATACGCTATACTTTTTTTTCGAAAAGGACTTGAAAAATCATTTGAAGTCATATTTTGGTCAGTCGCAGAATTTCCGGGCTGGACCCTTACAAACACATGACCACCTTATTATTCTCACGCATATATATATATATATGTGGTAAATATCTAGTCAATATCAATGACAAATATCGATAAAAAACCATAATAATAATTTTTTTAAATGTTTTATAGCAAAAAACGTCTTTAAGGATTAAAATAAGGGTAGAAATTGTCTTCCGCCCAGTTGTGTAATCATAAGAAAGTACCCTGAAAAATATCAGCCCGGTGAAAAAATGTTCAACCCCTTTTTGGTCAGGAGCCCCGATTCTAGACATTTACCACACACACACGCGCGCGCGCACGTACACACGCCCCACTCATTTATCGCAGTATATACACAACGACCGTTTCGGAATTGTAATTAAGATTTTGTGCTGAGAATCAGGGATGCAAAATCGGTGAAGCAGCAGCGGACCCTCGAGCGCGCCGAGACCTATATTAATAACCCTGTTTTCCGAGCGCGGAACCTGCTCCATCGATAAGTCGAGAGTCGAGCCGCCTCTCGGCGTTGCCTCATACGTAGTCACATAGATAAGTCGCCAGTGAGATAATTTGCCAGTAGCCCAAAAAGTTACAATCTCGCCTGTGGCTATAACCGTCCATCCGGCCTGTTCGCAAGCGAACTTCAGTTGGGAAGCAAAACCGAGCGATAAATCTCCAGAAAAGGAAAACTCGGTGATACGAGGGGGCAAAAAAAATAACGTATGAAATGACATAAGATACCGTGGAGATTCCGCTCCACCGTGTGGTTCTTTATTTTTCCTCGGTCCATATCCGGATAAAGCTTTGCGCCCATTTTACTTACAACTTCTCCTGACCTGGTGGAGAACTGCAGTGTGAATTTTCGGTTTTTCCTGTGTCGTTGCCGGGTGTTTTTTATTCTTAGATGTGACGAAAAGAAGTGTTCGGTTGTCCGGAAAGTTGGTGCCGATTTTCGGTATGTGGCACGTGAAAAAATCGGCACGAACTTGCCGACAATCCGATAGCAGTAAAAATTGTACGGAAAATTTGTGATTTTTCAAACAATCATTAAAGAGAGCACATTTTTTATTGAAAAGTTAACGCTTGCTCTACACATCATACCACTACCGACTGATTTATTTTCACACGTCGTAGTTGTGTCCACTTTTTCTCAAAGATGCATCTTCCATACACCCTTAAGGGCTTCCACCACCTCGGCGCTCGGAAAAATAGGTATAAAAAAATAAAAACATTTTGTCGCGACTATGAAATGGATATAATCATTTTTATTTTTCACAAACACATGATTTCTAAAAAGTTTCTAAAAAATTTCTAAAAAAACGCTTTGAAAGAATTGAAAAATAGCGGTAACTATGTCGTCTCGTAGGACCCTCTTTTGAAAATCTTTGTCAATGGTGGAATTTTTATCTCTGGCAGGCATCGTCGGAAAAATATAAAATGTTCTTCCAAAGAAAGTTAATAGCTAAAGTGTACCATAAGGAAAAAATAGAATTTTTTGTAGAAATGACATCTTTTTGAGACAAACCATGTTTAAAAAAAAAAGTTTGTGCTTTAAAAGTTAATAAAAAAGAACGCAGCATACAATCAAAAAAAAATCCTATGCTACATCTTAGATAATATTATCAAGAATATGTGGTATAAGTTTGATCAAAGTCGGTTGAGTAGATCTCGAGATACTTCGTCCACCAGTTTGAAAAAAGGTAGTTTCGAGGCAAACCCAAAAAAAAATTACCGCGTTAGCATCTTAAAATCAAACATTTTTTATATTGCCTTCAATCTGCGATTCCTGGACCGTGCATGAGGTCTTCCATCGATGGTGCGATGTCCGCTGACTCCTTTGAGCTCCAACTTTGTGTACCCTCACCGAGTATATTCAACAATATCCTTTGTCAAAGCTTATCTTCCTAATTGCATTTGGCAGAGAAGTACGTACGGAATTTCAGAATAATCGAAAACTTTTCATTTTATGAACAGTTTATGAGCAGTTATAACGCAATTTTTCACTGAAAATGCATCTCTTAAGTTCAAATGCCTACAACTTTTGAATAAAACAACATTTTTTAAATTCCGTACGTACTTCTCTAGGTATTCTAATGTAGATTGACGAGAATTTTTGTTTTTCGTTCTAGATAAAAAATTGTGGATGCTTAATGTCACGCCACGGAGTGCCTAATAAAAAATACAACAAAAGAAAATATTAGTAGTCAGCCATTTTGTACATCGAAAAAAAAATATCTTTCAACAGCTTGATATTCATACTAAATCAATGTGTAATTAATTTTATGAGTGAATCACTTTTTCGTGCGAAAAAAAGTTGTTAAATTGGCACATGATTTTATTTTCGTTACTGTGGCCGAAGATGACCTTAAGCGCCAGAAATATTCGTGAAAGTAAAAATAATAAATCTGCCTAAAAAAGAAAATCGATTTTTTTCAATCTCAAGGTGGCGTAACCCCTTAAAGTGACGCCAAAGAGACACTGGGCCACGAACACGTTCGAGAAGAGAAAAATGCTTTTTTTCGAACCGGAAATTCTCGCAGAACGTTTGCGACAAAGAAATATCGCACGACTGCGACTAAGGGAGCGAATGTATCTCGAGGTTTTTCCTTCCTCGCAATGTTAACTCCGTGTAAATGACATTACCAACGGTGTTCGTTGTCGAGAAGCATTATTTACCCATCATCTTAACGGATGTTTCACATTACGTGCGCCACTTCGCCTAGCTGCACGTGCAGCAAGTACTTGGCGCAGAGAGGCAGCCGGGCTGACTATACTTTGCTTGTTCCACTGTAGATTCGTCGGAGGTGCGAAAAACGGTTCAAAGTCGAAGCGTCCCGTTTTACACGGGCAGTCCATTAACGCCACCCGTTTTGACAATGAGAAGCGTTCAAACGTCACTTTCGTTTCTAGACGTTCACGTACACAAACACGCATTCATTTACTATCCAAGTCCCTGCGATCGCATCACGCAGAGAGCTACCGAAAAATGGCCCAAAAAGGTACCTTTTCCCATACACAGCAGTGAAGGCGTCCTCGATGGGTGGCATCAGCGATCTTCCATATTGAACAGCGGTGGCCCGGGTCACTACTTGGATGGGTGACTGGTGAGTCGTTTAGGAAATCGAAGGTGCAAAAGCAAAATGCAACTGCACAATTGCTCTTTGTAATCGAAACGCACAAATGACTATCCAAAAAATGGAAATGTTCGGCCTATAGTATTTTAATCGATTCATTTTGTCCAAAGTTATTGAACCCTTCCCACCTACCCCTCGAACCCCGTGAACGTGGTTGATATCGTTGCAAGAAGATGTAACTACGCCAACAACTGTTGTTTTTTGTTTGAGCGGTTATTCGGACAATTGCTGTATCGTTTGTTCGAGTTAACGAGAGTTTCGAGTTTTCGTCAGAACGGTTAGCTAGTTTTGAAGTGTATAAGCCCGACAGAGAGAGAGAAAGAAAGAAGAGAGAGACAGGGGGAGGGAGAGAGAGAGATGGTCAGATAGGGAAAGTATGTTAAAAAGGGAGAGAAAAGGAGGCAGGAGTAATTTTAAAAAGTATAAGCCCGGCAGATAGATAGAGAGAGAGAGACCGAGAGAGAGTCATGAGCAGACAGGGCAAGTGCGTTAAAAAGCGAGAGAAAGAGAAAGACAGAGAGATAGTGTCAGAGAGGAAGGGAGAGAAAAGAAGACATCGATGCAGAGTACGAGCCATGCGAGGATTAAGTCCAAATGGCTTTATTATGTCACAAACGTCTCGGGATAACGGCGAGAACTTTTTCGACGCTTTAGTCACTGCACCGGATGCATTTAGATGGTAGAATTAGGATTTTTCATGAATGGCAGCGGTGACTGCACGTAACCCAGTATATGCGTAATAAAAGGAAAACGAAGGACCAAAAGTAGTATTCAGGAAAAAAGAGAAAGTGGAAATGGAGATTATATATATATACACTCCCGCCCCTCTCGCTCTCTCCCTCTCTCTTCCTGTTTTCATTCTTGTATTTACTCTTATGCCAAGCTATACAAATGTGTACGTATGAGTGTGTGCATGGCGAAGAAAAGCCACAACGAAGACATTGGAAGCAGGCAAGAGGAAGAGAGAATGCTCAAAAAAATACGTGATATATACGACACTCGTTCCGACCGGCACTGGTGGATACTTAGAGTTGAGCATGGCCGCTACTTAGAGATAGGCATGGCCGATACTTAGAAGTAGGCATGGCCGATACTTAGAGGTAGACATGACCAATACTTAGAGTGATGCACGGCCGGTACTTAGAGGTAGGCGTGGGCAATACTTAGACTTAGACATGGCCAATACTTAGAGGTAAGCATGGCCGACGCTTAGAGTTAGGCATGGCCGATACTTAGAGTTAGGCATGGCTAGTACTTAGAGTTAGGCATGGCCGATATTTAGAAGTAGCATGGCTAATACTTAAACCTAGACATGGCCGATTCTTAGAATTAGGCATGGCCGATACTTAGAGGTAGACATGACCAATACGTAGAGTGATGCACGGCCGGTACTTAGAGGTAGGCATGCGCAATACTTAAAGTTAGACATGGCCAATACCTAGAGTTAGGCATGTCCGATACTGAGAGTTAGGCATAGCCGATACTTAGAGCTAGACAAGCCCGAAACTTAGAGTTAGGCACAGCCGATACTTAGAGTTAAGCATGGCCGATACTTGGAGTTAGGCATGACCTATACTCAGAGTTTGGCATGGCCGATATTTGGAGTTAGTTATTCCCGATACTGAGAGTTAGACATCGCCGATACTTAGAGTTAGGCATGGACGATAGTTAGAGTTTCGCATGGCCGATACTTAGAGTTAGGCATGGTTGATACTTAGAGTTAAGTACGGCTGATACTTAGAGTTAGGCATGGCTGTCTATGCCGATAGGGATGTTTTCCACAGTTTCCCCGTAACCTTGGTAACTGCGGTATGGTGTAGCTTGACGACTTTCGGGACGATGGAAGATATGTTACAATTTAATTCCAATTTATACAGTAAATTCTTCGTCCTATACCGAATGCACCATCCATTTTTTTATCACTTCTATACACCGTTTCTATAAAATTTACAATTGAAGAAACACCTTTTAACATCGGGAGATGCCTACGCTGTTCGCTAGATGGCAACTTTGCGCACCAAATAGTGTGAAAAAATATTTAAAACGTTATGAAAAACTGTCAATTCACTCAATACATTATGACACTAATGACCATATTGTCATAACATACTTAGTGAAAGACTGTCAAATCACTCAGTACATTATGACAATTTCGTCTCCCTTTACATTACGACAATTAGGCATCACTCATGTTAAAAAGTGTTTCTTCAATTGTCAGTTTTATAGGAGTGATGCGGACGGTCGATTGAGGGGGGCTAGGGGTTCGTACTTTTGAAAAAACAATTTTTTTCGTATTTTCTTATAGTTAAACATTTCAAGAATATCATCCCAACATTTCAAGTCAATCAGAGCAAAACTCTCGAAGTTATTGACGATTTAGTCCCGCTCCTCTAACACTGTAGCTCGCGTTTCACACTGTAGCTAACACTTCAAACGCGTTTTTCTCGAAACCACTTTTTAAAAGTCCGTGTTCACTGCCATTTGAAAACTCCATGACCGATTTCTTTCAAATTTGGTACACACTTTCTACATGAAAAATTCCTCAACCCAACGGTTAGTTTGCGATTTTTTTTACACTAAGGGGGTTTCCCACCCCCAAAATGGCGGAATTTTTCGTGAAAAATAGCACTTTTCTCTTTACATGACCACCAAAAATTTAGAAATGAAAAAAAAAATTATCAAAAACCGTTGGGGGGAGGATTTGATGATACTTTGACTAAATTTTAATGGTACTTGATTTCAGATAATTTCTAGCTGAGATACAGTGAACACCGCAAATCGTGTTTTTCCAAAGGCGTTCTTGGAAAAGCTTTGTCACCGGCTCGTTTGTGGATATTTACGCGTAAAAATTTCACGGAATATTCTTGAAATGACACTGAACAATGTACAAAAGGTTTCAATAAATTTAGTCTATCCATATAGATGAAAAAAAAATCGCAAAAAAGTTTTTTTTTACGCTAAAACCCCTACCCTCCGCTTTAAAATTTAGAGGGTGCATTCCGTACACGACGAAGCATTTACTGTATAAATTTGAATAAAACAGTAACATATCGTCAATCGTCCCGAAACTCTTGAAGACGGCCGGGGACGAAACGGAAGTTAGGCTAGATCAGCGAATTGCGGAGAGGGAGTGATCGGAAAGGGTTGAATTGGGAAGGGTTATACGTAAAAACTCGCAAAGGTGTGCGTTGGAACTCGGGAAAATTCGGCACTCGTTTCTTGTTTTTCCTTTTTTTTATTACTCTCGTGGAATATTTTGGTTTACACTTTCTCTCTCTCTCTCTCTCTCTCTCTTTGGCTCTCTCACCTTCCGGACCCTAACGTCAATGTAGCCTGCATACCCGAAGACACGAACGCAAAGGGCTCGAGTTCCTTTCTCTACTAGACGAGTTACGATGCGTCGTTAGGAGTAATGGCGTCGGATCGTTCCTTCGTTCTTTCTTTCGTTCATTCTTTATTTTTTTGGAAAAAGGCGTAACTCCGTCGTACAGCCCTCTATACGTGCGCTCGTTCCGTGAAATCGTCAAACGAACACCGATATCGTGAATCCTTTCGCACTTTCTCGATCTCGCGCTCATCCCCAAATACTTCTCCGTCCACCAACTTTGATCCGCGGAACCCTCGTATACCTCCAGTGTCGCATCCTCTCGGGGGTAGTAAAATTCCACGAGGGTAATCTTTTTGCGGATCGCGCGAGTCCGAACCCTGCGAAACCGCAATTTACGAGACGGCAAATTCGGCGGGTCACTACTCCGCGCATCCCGAGAATTGTGGTGCCGAACGCGAGATCTCGACGAAAGCCAAAAACGCACAAGACTCTTCGAAAAATCCAATATGTCGTTACATTTTAGTTTAGGAGGAAAACAAATGCACGATGAAAATTAGAGCATTGCCAATGATAAATCCATCCACATTTACGGCCGGGTGATTATTTTTGACGCCTTTTTACAGAGTATACACGTTCGAGAATATGTTTAACAAATGACAAGTAAAAAAATTGAAAGTTGACCAGGTTATAGCTGATTTGGTGAGGGTGTGCAACCATTTGCATATACCAAAACTTTCAATCGGGTTTTTCTCGAAACGACTCTTCTCGACCTGGACGAAATCATAATTCTAGCTATAATAGTTCGATTTTCAATTTTTTTTTTAACCACTCTCTCCGTGATTGCAGTAGCTATAGCTGTACGTAGCCGCTTATTTGTTTGGAAACTCAGTTTTGTTTAAGTATCGGAATATCAGTAAAAATTTCACCAAAATTACACTTCGTTTTTGGACACCCGCCACTTTGGGCATTTTTTCAACGTCTATGTATAATGAGCACTACATTTATATAGATTATGAACTGCTTTTATTTTTTAGTTCAACCATTGTCAAGTTATCGATCCGGCCGCTGGACCACTTTTTTAAAGGGGAGGCATCTCAGTTCACGGCGAGAAAAACAGGTAAACTTTGGGAATTTTTATCTCAAAAACTAATGTTCCGATAGGATCCGGGTTTTTGTATTGAAAAATATCTACATTGAGGTATGTTTAGGAATTTTTTGAAATAAATTCGTTGACCGGAAGCGATTCAAACGCGATTATCTCGAAACATAGTTTTCAAAGTCGGTGCCAGATGTATCTCGAAAACGGCCTGTCTGATATTGTCCAAATTTGGATACAATATTCCTCGATAGTTTGTCTCGTTCGCCACGTAAGGGTTTTTCATTTCATCGAACCATTGCTTTTTTATGCAACCAAAATCGTCGGAAATTGCGAACGAGAAACGAATGTTAAATTGAAACGGTCGAAAATTCGTCAAAAATGAAAATTTCAAAGAAAATCCTACGTGGCCAACAAGAAAAACCATCGAAGTATATTGTATCCAAATGTGGACAAAATTGGACAAGCCGTTTTCGAGATACATCTGGCATCGAATTTGAAAAGTATGTTTCGAGACAATCGCGTTTGAATCGTTTCCACTCAACGAATTTATTTTTAAAAATTCCTAAACATACCTCAATGTACATATTTTCCGATTTTAAAACCCGGATCCAATCGAAACATTAGTTTTTGAGATAAAAAGTCCCGAAGT
>OX632366.1:12237946-12272946 GCA_951751655.1 Ophion costatus | reverse complement strand
ACTCCATTGAGGACCCTCTCGACGCACGCACGCTCGAAAGAAGTGCTACGTTCTGGTCGATCACATTTGTACGGGGCGAACGGGCGCGAGAAGAATGGAAAAGAAACCAGAAGACACGAGCTTCCGGTGTCCAAGTACAAACAGCGGCGAGGGGCGAAAGAGAAAGCCACCGATTGTCCATACCGTGGGTAACGCTGAAGGAAAGGCACGAACGAGAGAGACAAGATAAAAAGGGGGTGCAAACCCCGGTGCCATAGAAATGAGAGGAGAGAGGCACAGATGTTGGAGGAGAAAAAACCACCGATGACGTAGCGTGAGAAATGTTTGCTCGGGAATTAAATTAAATTGCTGGAGAAATGAACACTCGTATAGGTAACATGGTTTTATTGGAAACACCTGGAAGACTGGAGGACGCTCGGTGAAGGGGACTGAGGGCGTAATTTAATTTTTAGCCTGCTACGTTGTTTTAAAAATTGTCATAAAAGTCGAAGTCTTGTATTGGTAAGGGGTCTTCTGCCTTAAGGCGCTAAAAAAAGGCTATTTTCATGAATTTCTTTCGATAGGTTTATATTATACATATTGATATAAAAGTTGTTACACTTGATAAATATGCTTTCGAAATACATTACATTTTTTTATTTGTCTATTTAAGGATGTTGAATCCCAAATCGCAAATGATGAAAAAATTCTGAAAATTTGGTATGTTTTTGTATGAAGTATTTCAGAGGTCGTGTAAAAATTTCACGACAATTAGGAAGCTCGTTATTGAACAATTAACGATCACAAATTAAATGTTGTTTTATGGAAACTGATGTAACTTTGCAATAAGTTTTTTTTTTTGACGTCTCAATTTTATAATATCTATAATATACTGAAAGCAACGGAAACAAAACGAAGTTTATTGATACATTTTTTTTTATTTCTTTTAAAAATCGTTCTTAACAAAATGTTAATTTTTTAATAACGAGCTTCCTAATCGTCGTGAAATTTTAACACAACCTCTTAAATACTTCATACAAAAACAGACCAAATTTTTAGAATTTTCTTATCATTTTTTATTTCAACCCTTAAGGAGGTTGAAGTAATGATGATAGAATTCTGAAAATTTGGTGTATGAAGTATTCAGGAGGTCGTGCAAAAATTTCATGACGATTAAGAAGCTATTTATTGAACAATTAACATTAACATGTTTCATAGGGACTCAACATCCTTAAGTCGCTATTTATAGACGAAAATGGTAGTTGAAAAAATGTCCTAAAAAAAGTGGTACGTCTGCGCTATTGATGAAATCGCGGAGATGGATCATTCGAAACGAAAAAAATCGCACGGTTTTAGATTCAGTACCTTAGTGGCTATAGCGCATGTCATACAATTTCTTATATATGCAAAAATAACTAAATGGCTCACATTTTTCGGAAAAAAAACAAAAAGAACGTGTTTTTTCACCGTTTTTTGGGATAAAAAAATAGTAAATATCAAAAAATGTTTAAATCCTTCATATGCGCTATAGCTATAGTTGTAAAAAATATGTGGTTAAAATTTTATAAGGATAGGTTCCGTAGTTTCGAAGATTTTATCAACAAGTAGTCAAAAAACGTTGTTCCGAGAAAAACGCGTCTAAAGTTTGTTTGGCGTACGTAAATACATAGAATTTTTTAAAATGTATTTCGAAAGTGTATCTATTAAGTGTAATAACTTTTATATCAATATCTATAATATAAGGCCATCAAAAAAATTCATGAAAATAGCCTTTTTAGCCGCTTAAGTGAGAAGACCCCTTAATCGAGATTAATAATATACCGATCAATCAAGATTGATATTAGATATTCCAATCAATATTGATAATAATAATAATAACAAGATTAATATAAGACGAAAATGAATTCTAGGATAACTAGGCATATTTTATACTGTTGAAGTTTGAATCTTTGTAATGCAGCAACAACTCCTCATTTTTTCATTTCTTTACCTTTATTACTATTTAAACAATTTTCTGTCAATTTAGGTTAGGGAACCCCAATAAGAATCTTCAAAAATGTTTTAGAACTTTTTGTAAGTTGAATGGGCAAAAAAAGATTAGCGTAAATGAAAAGCAAAAACATTTTCGATACATCACAATAATGCAAATTTCAGTATAAGAATTGTTTAGTATGGATGAAGTGTGTGATAGGCTGTTTATATTAATTTATCAACGACTTCTCGAGAGAACACAGAATTCTTCTGTTGCAACTGTATGAATATAGGTTTTCATTAAAATAAAGCATGGTCTTGTTGTCGATTCTCTTATCTACAAATTTAACTACTTTTTTCAGTTTTAACACATATGGGAAGAGTGCAGAAAGAAGAATGATCTAACTCATTGTCAGCGGTCCTCAACCTTTTTTGGCCTACGGACCGTTATTGTCAGAAAATATTTTCAAAGGCCAGCCTTTAAGGGCAGGTCCAAATGACCTACGCACCGGTACCGGGAAATTGAGGACCGCTGATCTAACTGACGTGAGTCAGTAAGTATCAAAGAATTCATTGTATATATATATATATATATATATATGCGTGTGTGTGTGTGTGTGTGTGTGTGTGTGTGTGTGTGTGTGTGTGTGTATGTGTGTGTGTGTGTGTGGAGAGGTTCATGTGGAAACCGATTGTACATATCGCAAAAGCTATATACATAAGTTTACAACTGCACTTATAGTTGAATTTGTCCATTAATTTCATTATGTAAACAAAATTAAGGACGATATTCCAAATTTTTACTTTTATATGTACAACGGTTAAAAGCGGGACCTTGGTCTTACGTATTGGTACATATAGGGACCAGAAATAGTTTATCCATATTTATGGCCTTTAATAACAAATACAGCATTACAAAATGTGCTTTGAAACTGTCGTAACGGTTATAAGATGAGGTTGGGCAGAATATACGAATTATCCGTCTTTCAACTTTACATGATCATAGTAATCTACGTCTTATGATGCTAAAAAACATGTGAATTTTGTTCTCATAGATGTATTCAACACGTTCGTTAAAGTTCGTAGCTGACGTATTCGTATTGACAAATCCCAAATTCTAACTCTGGATAAAAGTTACCAGCAGGAATAGCTTGTTCCGGTTTTATCAAACGTCGGAAATGTTTGATCGAATCTATCAGTCACAAAATTTGGAAAACAAATCGGATACCCCTACGCACGCCCGTTTATGATACAAAGTAAAAGGTTAAGCCCATTCTTTATTTACTATTTTCTTTATCTTCAAGCTCTTTGTTGAGACCAAAACGATAATATTATATACAACGGTTTTTATTTATTTTATTAGTTTACGGCCATAACCGTTTTGAGTTACGATTAAGCACAATCATCATACTATAGAACCGCAAACATCATGCTATAAAATATATGCAATTTCCAGTTTTCATTAAAAACCTTTCATAAAAAATTAAGTTTTCATTAAATTCCAGCATTCATTAATGTTATACAGCAATTATGGTACATTCTACGCAAAATTGTAATGAATTAGCGTAGGGTATCGTTCGAAACCTCTTTGTGACCCGTATTCTTCTATACTTTTTTTATGTAGAAATACCGTACATATCGCCACCGACGTAAATCGCGGTGGATAGGCAAAATCGATACGGGTTAGAATATCGGCATGGTCCCTGGTACAAGTATGTACCTCTACGAACAAAAATGTTTATTGGAACTGATGTACGTTTATAACGTATTGGTAAAAACGAGGACCGCACAGACTTTTGTTTGATTCGTGGAGCCAGAATATACTTTTACAAAACGAACCCTTTTTTTCGTAACAGTATATTCCGGTACCGACGTTGACATACTCTCTCTTCAAGCGTTAACGATATTTTCCTTCCGTGCAAATCCTGCCAGTATTCTAATCATATGGGGGCCGGATTACAATGCCGAACTTTGAATGATCAAAACGCTCAAAACTCCGAAAGAATACTGCCCTGAAAAAAATTTACGGGAAAGACCAAAATTCCGAAAATCTGAACACCGCCAAAATAACTCGTCTATGGACGTTTTAAAAATATCAAAGTTACAATTAATCAACGAATTATTTCATGCCTTTTTTTTATTTAAGAAGTGATTTTACGTCAATTTTGAAATTTGTTCAGATAATGTTATACGTTAAGCATCATTTACAGTCAACTGTGTAGACTTTCGCTGGCATGATCTCGACGAACCTTGTAATTTCGGAACATTAGAGGTAGGAATTTTAAACCGCCGGCGGATTCAAAGTTCGGAATTTCAATCTGGCCCCCAACCGATCGCTGCGATCTTCCCCGTAAATCTAGACTATCCATTACAGAGGTAAAAACTAGGACCGCGAATGACACCGTCCTTGTATGAAACATATCACGTATAGCGAAGCGCGGTCATCGGTACCCGTACGTACCATTACATATAGATGTACGCATCGATATGTAATGGTACGTATGGGTACCGGCGCTTATTCGTAACGTTTCATACGAGGACGGTGTTAATTACGGTCCTAGTTTTTACCTCTGCAATAGATCGTCTAGATTTACGGGGAAGATCCCAGCAATCGGTTGTGCTTTGAAACCGTTGTAACGCTTATCATGTTATCGATTATCATGTTAAAAACATGTGTATTTTTTCTCTTCCATGGATTCTACACGTTTGTTTACCCTCTAGCTGCCATCGTAGCAAATTTGCTATGTTCACTTTGACCCCGTTGGTGAGAATCGTAAGGACGCTATAGCAGACCTGCTACTTCACAGTTCCATCAGTCTATGCTAGATGCAGCTAAAATGCTGGGATAGCTTGAAATCCAAACGTAAACATACGAATTATGTCAATATGGCAACAATGTTGTCGTGAAAATTTACGACGCTTGCCCCAGCATTCGATCCGCTGACCGTTTTTTGGCCAAAAAAGAAAGTAAATGGACATTCTTGAAATATTTTTTGATAGAATTGTGTAAAGGAAGCTTCACTGGACGAACTAGGCTTCGAAGATTTTTTATTGAATTAAAATAATAGTTGGAACTGAGCGGGTGAAAATGTTAGTAGCAAATTTGCTACAGTCGAAAATACTACCTCCTACTCGTAGGAAATGAGTTTGAGCCATCCAGAAATAGGCGAGGCCGTTAATCCGTTAAGGTTCATAGCTAACGTACTCGTCTTAACAAATTCGTACCGTCTTATACGAGGATCGGTACTCATACGTCCCATTACATATATATGCGCCCATGTACATGCAATGGTACGTACGGGTACCGGTCCTCGTATGAACCGTGACGAATTAGTGCCGGTACCCATGCATACCGTTACATATAGATGCACATAACTATACGTAATGGAGCTTATGGGTACCGGCGCCGATTCGTAATGTTTCAAATGGCCCGTGTCATTCATGGTCCTAGTTTTTGCCTCTGCAATAGATAGTCTAGATTTATTTATTTGTACGCAATGTTATGTGCGAGTACCAGTCAACGTGTTATATTGATTCAAATAGGTACTGCGATACCTGGCCTCATTTGTGGTCCCGGCATTAACCGTTGCAACTAACAATCAGTAACGATTTTATGTCGATTGTCTTCCTAAAAATACGCCCCGACATTAAGTCTTCCTTTTCTCATATAGATTGGCTGAGTCCAAGAGGACTTACCAGTACTAATTGGCCTGCTTTATTGATACAATCGGAAGAAGCATCTCCCACCGATTTTATAACCAAATTGCGTATGAATACAGTCCGACCTCTCAATAAGAACGCCCGCAATAAGCACGCTTCCCCAGTTTCTTGCTCGAGCACTTTCCCCTACTCTGACTCGAACTCCGAGCTCGAGTCACCCTCGAGTGAATTTGCGCGCGGACCTCTCAATAAGCACGCCCAACCAAGGAGAGCTCAGATAAGTAAAATGAGATGAATACATAGTTACTTAACGTGAAAAAGTTCACATTCGTTCGAGCGTGCTTATTGGGAGGTTCGCATGCTATAAAGAGCGAGAGAGACAAAGAGAGCCAGTGAGCATAGAGCGCGCGCCTGGTGGGGGTACCCGAATTCTCGGAAATACTTTTCCCCTTGGGGGCTCTTCCGTGCTTATTGAGAGGTCGGACTGTATTAAAAATGTTTGAAAGCCCAGAACTCTTTTCGATTTTGTGTGAGGGAGTTCTATTGATCGTTTAACATCTTATCACGACCCAAACCTCTCAGTTATACCCCAGCATATCACTTCTGTATCGATATTTTGTTTATACCAACAATTTATAATTATTGAAGATGTTTGAAAGACCAGAACTCTTTTGGATTTTGTGTGAGGGAGTTCTAATGATCGATTCACATCTTATCACGACCCAAACCTCTCAGTTATACCCCAGCATATCATTTCTGTATCGATATTTCGTTTATACCAATAATTTATAATTACAGTCCGACCTCTCAATGAGCAAGCCCGCAATAAGCACGCTTCCCCAGTTTCTCGCTCGAGCACTTTCCTCTACTCCGACTCGAACTCCGAGCTCGAGTCACGCTCGAGTGAATTTGCGCGCGGACCTCTCAATAAGCACGCCCAACCGAGGAGAGCTCAGATCAGTAAAATGGGATGAATATATAGTTACTTAAGGCAGGATTCTACTTTGAAACTTTGAAAGGCTAAATTGGATGAAAACACCCACCTGGTACACGTCGAAGGCATATTATATGGCCTAGGCATCGCTGATTGAGGGTAAGATAATTTTTTCTACGATTTATCACTCACCAAAATTTTAAACGCGTTTTTCTCGAAACGACATTTTCAAGTACCATGGTCGTGATAACTCGAAAAGTACTGAACCGATCCTTATGAAATTTGGAACACATATTCTATATGTGTGTACCAACCGACCTAACTACAATCAACTTAAAATTTTGATTAGAACTATTTTTTTATTGCAAAAAAAGACCCAAAAAAAACGCATTTTTTTGTTCGTATTTTAGCCGCCATTTTGTTAATTTTGCACGTATATGAAATATTCTAGTTAGGTCGGTTCCTGAAGACATACTGAACATGAAACTATTTGATTTTTTTGTTTCAGACCATCCGTCGGGAAGATTTCACGACCACGGCAACGGTACCTGCTTTTCGAGGCGTTGGCTTTAAACATATTTTACGTGTACAAAAAATGAATAAAATACATTTAAAATTTTTTTTGATGTCCTTAAAGAGTGTATTTATTGAACAGTTTAAACCCCATATCGATATCTTTAATAGTATTCTCAGAAAAAATTCACGAAAATAGCGTTTTTTTCATGGTTTCAAAGTAGAATCCTGCCTTAACGTGAAAAGTTCACATTCGTTCGAGCGTGCTTATTGGGAGGTTCGCATGCTATAAAGAGCGAGAGAGACAAAGAGAGCCAGTGAGCGTAGAGCGCGCGCCTGGTGGGGGTACCCGAATTCTCGGAAATACTCTTCTCCTTGGGGGCTCTTCCGTGCTTATTGAGAGGGCGGACTGTATAAAATATGAAATCAAAATTAGGATTTGGAGAACAATGTCGTTGGTATAAAAAAACGGATGTCAGCGATACCTATAAACGTGATGCTCTGGATTTATGTTTCTACAATTTAGAAATCTGTAAACGGTAATTACATTTTTTCTCGTTTTAAATCTGAATGGTTATGGTTCATTCCGAGATAACGAATTATCTTCCACTATGATCGACTCATAATTGATTCTAGTGCGCAATGCGAAGTATGCGAAGACTTGCGGATCATAATGCAAATCCCACGTGGGCATCATTTCGAGTCGAGTGCACATTTTCATACACGTCTGTCATATTTTCTAGTCCCCGTAAATACCTTCCAACAAGTAATTCGGATGGTCCTCATTTTAACCGGTCTAACAAATTGGCACCGGTACCACTATTAACCGTTGCATATATAAAAAATGCCGGGACCATCCCCGTATGTGCTAAATGTCCCCCTATGAACCGCTTCAGCTCCGAAATGGTTCCGGCATAAACCTCTCCACACACACACATATATATATATATACACTATATATGAGGTATTCCATGTGAATCCGGTGGACTTTTTCCCTGACCCCCGCCAATTCGATTTTTTAAAAATCTAATTCCATTGACTCTCAAAGACATCCGGATTTTTTTTACATTTTTCGAAACAACCCTTACAAAAAAATTTTTTTCGAAAAAACGCCTTCATTTAAAAATCTGAAAATATTCCCAAAAATGCGTGATTATATGTAAACATTTTCAAGCTTTCACCCGCAGTAGAAGTATGATTTTTTCTGTGCTGAAGACAACTTCAATTAAAATTAATACCAGAACTTTTTGACTGCTAACTGTTCACGGTCCATAGTTGTGATTTGGTTATTTAAAAATGATCAAAAAAATTCATTGTGGGTATGAAAATATTTAGGTATCCGCCCAAAGTAAGCGGTTCTTCAATTTTTCGAATTTTCTATCACGTTGATCGCTCAGAAAGCACGGAAAAAATCATACTTCCACTCCGGGTGATAGCTTGGAAATGTTTACATATAATTACGCATTTTTGGGAATTTTTTCAGATTTTTAAATCAGGGCGTTTTGTTTTTCGGATTTTTTTTTTACTGAGGGTTGTTTCGAAAAATGTAGAACACCGTCATGCCGCTAAATGTCACGGCGCTCCGCGGCATGACATTTAGCATCCACTATTTTTTATCTAGAACAAAAAACAACAAATCTCATCAATCTAGATTACAATACCTAGAGAAGTACGTAGCGAATTAAAAAAATATTGTTTTATTCAAAAGTTGTAGGTATTTGAACTTAAGAAATGAATTTTCAGTGAAAAATTGCGTTATAACTGCGCATAAACTGCTCATAAAATGAAAAGTTTTCGATTAATCGGAAATTCCGTACGTACTTCTCTGCGAAATGCAATTAGGAACATAACTTTTAAATTTGAAGTAAATCAAGTGAAAAGTGTTGAAGTTATTTGTCACGCCAATTGGAAAAAAGCTGTTTCGAGAAGTTTCGAGTAGTTGGTACATCGAAGTACATCGAAAAAAAAAGATATTTTCTAAAAGCTTGATATTCATACGACATAGATGTGTGATTAATGTTATCAGTGAATCACTTTTTCATACGAAAAAAATGGTTACATTCGCACATGATTTTATACCCGTTACTGTGGCCTAGGGCCTTAAACAGATTACACATGGAAAATTTGAGTTATTACAAATAATTTTTTTTGCATATGTTAAAAATATAAATTGTACAAGTCTCGAGTATGATCAGTCGTATGACTAGCGTGAAGCGATAAGATTACCTTAAGGTTGTTAAATAGGTCGCGGACGCCAATGACCCATGTATTGCGGTGGAAGGTGCCGAAAAATAGTGTTTGGTTCGAGGGTTGAAATTCGGAAAGCATAAAATTTAATTGTTGTAAAAAATGATTTAAAACTTTCAATTTCGAGCACTGAGCATTTTATTTCCCATTAGTCCCGGTGAAAATGACGCAGTGTGTCAACGTAGGGTTAAATCGGCGTAAAACTGCAGCGAATGACTTTGTACGAATTCGAAGGGCTGATATATATAACGAGGACGGTATACAGCCGGCGGCTCAATTTAGCTTATTGTTAGACTCGTTTGGTGAACAGCCCCAGCAGGTGTTTACCTCAGTGCTTTACCTTAGGTACACTAAAAGTTATTTCTCACTCTATTTTACTATCTCCACCCCACTTTCTCGCTCGCTTTCACCCTCTCTTGACTCTTGCACGCAAAAGCTTCCAAGCGTTTAAGGTACGCAAGATAAAAGGCTCTCCCTCGCGGGGAGACTCGCGCACACTTGAGCAGAGTACTCCCAGGTGAATGTTTGCAAACAAACCAGAATGAAACGACCAGAAGGTGCAGAGATGTGAACGGACAAAAAAACTATATACGCGCTGGTACGCTCGCCTACGACTCGTATCCGGTCCAGGATGAAAACATCGACGAAAGCATTCATTCGTCCCTACGGCGTTCCGGGCCCTTTCATCTCCGAAAGAAAAAAAAAATACTTTGCATTTGCCACAGACTGCCTGAGCTCTTGAACAAGAAAATATAAATGGCAATCACGCACTGAGTGAAAGCTTTAACTTAAAAACAAAAATATGAGAAATCATTTTCGTTCAGAAGGAAGTAAAATTGAAGTTTTTATTTAAGGCCTCAGGCCACAGTACCGGGTATAAAATCATCTGCGAATTTAATAATTTTTTTGCCTGAAAAAGTGATTCACTCATAAAATTAATTACACATCTATTTAGTATGAATATCAAGCTGTTAGAAAATATATATATATATATATATATTTTCCGATGTACAAAATGGCCGACTACTCAAAACTTCTCGAAGCAGCTTTTTGCAATTGGCGTGACAAATAACTTCAACAATTTTCACTCGATTTACTTCAAATTTAAAAGTTATGTTCATAAACTTTTCATTTTATGAGCAGTTCATGAACAGTTCCAACGAAATTTCCACTGAAAATTCATTTCTTAAGTTCAAATGCCTTTAACTTTTGAACAAAACAATATTTTGTACATTCCGTACGTACTTCTCTAGGTATTCTAATGTAGATTGCCGAGAATTTTTGTTTTTTGTTCTAGGTAAAAAATTGTGGATGGTAAGTGTCACGCCGCGGAGCGCTTAAAAAAGGATAACAGAAGAAATATTGTTAGTCGGCCATTTTGTACAACGAAAAAAAAATATATTTTCTACAGCTTGGTATTCATACTGAATAGATGTGTAATTAATTTTCTGAGTGAATGACTTTTTCATACGAAAAAGAATTGTTAAATTCGCAAATGATTTTATACCCGTTACTGTGGCCTAAGGCCTTAAAAACATATTCAGGTCGGAAAGCTTCGGAATAGTCTTTTCCGCCCATTTGTCAAGAGCCCGGTCCATGAAAGTCCTCCACAAAGTGACGTATTCAAATCGGAAACCAATATTGAAAAATGTCACGAGTTGTCGCGATAAAAACTTGAAAAGTCATTCGTAAGGTAAGGCGGAAAGTAAAGATTATTTAATAAAATATCGGCCGGCGTGTGGCTTCGGCGATTTCCCATGTTAAGCAGCATGGGCATTGCCCCAATATTTGAATGGGTGACCGCTTAGCCACGTACTGGCCTGCCGTTGTTGAAAAATGTACATAAAAAAGAAATAAAATATAATATAAAATAATAAATAAAACAATAAATAACTAAATATGAACTAAAATAGAAAAGGAATACATAACAAGTAGAACGATACAGTAAAAAAATAGATCTAATCGAAAGAAAAAAAGAAACAACTCATAGGTTTGACAATTCATAAAATGCATAATATTTTATACATCAATCAAGCCGATACGGATAAACTAAATATAAAATAAAGTAAAAAAGTTGCAAGTGGGCCATAGATAATAAATAATAATAATACATAACATTAATAAATAGACATGAAAAATAAATAAAAATGAATATAACATAAAATAATAAATGAATAAATAAACTAAATATAAAATAAAATAGGAAAAAATCAATTAAAAACAGAACAATACAGTAAACAATAGACCCAATCGAAAGAAGAAAAGCACTGCTCGTATGTTTAACATTTTATAAAATGCATGAAGTTTTAAAAATCAAGCAAGACGACACGAAATAAACTAAATATAAAATAATTTTTAAACATAATAAATAGAACATTGGCGTAAAAATATACCGAATGGAGGATAAGATAAAAATACATCACTCCTATGTTTAGAAGTTCATAAAATGCATAGAATTTTATAAACCAAGCGCGACGTCTCGGAGAACCGAATGAATTTATAAAACAAATGAAACGAGTCCCAACGACGATTCCAAATGTTTCTTTGCCCCAGTTTGGTCATCCGGTCACACAACACATACCCAACGCACCAAGCAGTGCATAATTGCACCTCTTTTATCCATCCAAAAATTTGCGAGCAGCCAGTCGTCTCGCTCGATGGTCTGAAAAAGACGACGATGGCTGTCTCACCTCGTTTGCTTCCTCTCCCCATTCCCTGTTTCGCAGTACCAGCCACGTTGTACCGTATTTTTTTTTCCTTTCCGCGCATTCTTCCGCGATAGAAATTTATGTCGCAGCGGGGCACAGACGTTGAGCAAACAAGCAAACTTCCCAGACGCTGGAAATGAAAGGGCCCAGGATTCAAATACATAGATGCGTTTCGGGAGGCGGACAGACGGCGCTAGACGCAAGAAAATTCGGGAACGAGAGAAGGAGGGTGAAAAAGTGAAGGAAGCCCAGCGGAAAAAGCACCCACGCACGCGAAGAGAAGAAAAATATTATTTTTAAGCGCGGACTCGTTTTTATAGGGCTGCGCTTGTGTGCTCGAGGGGATGGTCTCCGATGTACAATGGACCAGAAACTTTTGTCTCCAGCTAAAAGGAACGCCCACCAGATGCGGTAATAGATGAATAAGAACGTGATACAAAAAGGTGCAATAAAACGGAAGGGCGCAGGAGTGAAACGTAAGAGAAAAAAATGGTAAGCCGCGGAGAATTTTAACTGCGAAGCAAAGCCGCAACGAAAGAGCTTAGTTATTGGGTACTTTGACAGCGGCTTATCGTCAAACTTTTCTTCTCCCCCCACCCCCCTTCAGCGGATCCCTCTTGTCATAAGCCATTCGCCGGAATGTGGCACCGTTCGAGTGACCGAGAAACTTATCTTTTTTTTCCTCCTTTTTCTTCCATTCACAAAGCTCGGATAAAAGTAAGCGGCGTAGCTTTTTTCCCCCTCGTTTCCCAGAGAAAGGTTTACAATATTTATACGACCGGAATTTTATTGTCGTCGACGGGCGATCCTGTTGCCAGTCCATACAGGCCCAAGAACTCGACGATCACGTGCGCGCGCGAAGAGCTACTATGAGGAGACTGCAGAGGCAAAGGGAGGACTTGTACAGGGATGGGAAGCTTTTTCAGAAATGAGCCTATGCATTGATGCAAACGTTGAAGGAAAAACGGGATTGGTGGCGAGTTTGCATTTAGGGGCGATGATGACTCACAGTTTCGTTGCGACACGTTGCGGTTGGGGAAAAGTGTTTTATGAACCCGCACGGAGACCGAAAGACAAACTTGTTTCCTAACTCTTCTCTCTCTCTCTCCCCCCCCCCCCCCTCCCCCGCACCTTCCTCCCACCTCTTTCAATGATTGTCGTGTTTCCATTTATTTTCCTATTTTCTCTCGTAAATAATCAAAGAACTACATTCACATAGTTAACGAACACCAGAGCCAGAATTGACAACGTTGATGTTTGCATCGTTAGAGTGCAACGAAAATTACTTCGTTTATTCAGCCTGTTACGATTTATTTTATAAATCGTTCCCCGAACATTTTTACGTATTCTCATGATAAATTTATGACCTCAATTCGCAAGAAAAAGGCTGTGAAAAATGATGAAAATGGAGAAAGGAAAATTGAAGAAAAGCAGCGCTGCATTTCAGATAAAAAATGTAAGGTTTATATATGCGGAAAAGTGATTTTTCAAATATGCCGTTTGGTAGCAATTGTCCCTATACTTCCCGCTATGTAAACCCCACTCTTTTCAAAATCGCGGTAGGTGAAATTTTAGCATACTTAATCAACATTTATTCCAAGATTCATGCCGATCTCAAAATCGATACAATTGATTTATTTCAGGGTTAAAAAAAATAAAAGCGAAGGCCAGTCCTCAAACTAACCAGATATGTTGATAATCGACATTGTAAAGATACAACGCGTTCAAGATATATTTTCCGCATTTATGCACATGCACACACACGCATGTGTATATATATATATATATATATATATATATGTATACTGGGTGTCCCATTTCGATCTTAAATCTGATTTATCTCGAAAAATACTACTTCGATCAAGTATTTAATATAATAAAACTTTCAGGGTTCAAACGGGGACGTTCAAAAAATATTTTCTCGTCCACAATTGAAAATGGTGACGTTAAGATGGCCGACATGTTTTTTTCAATAGGATTCATGAATTTGTTCACCTAAACATTTCTCAAGCAATAACTAACAACTTTTCGATGAAAGTTTTTTTGATCATTTTCATAATTTGATCATTTTCATACTATTTTAGCCATGTTGAATTTTGGACAAAGCGAGCTATTTTTTGACGTCCCCTTTTGAACTCTGAAAGTTTTATTATACTGAATACTTAATCGGAGCAGTATTTTTCGAAATAAATCAGGTGTAAGATTAAAATGAGACACCCGGTATACAGGGTGTCCTGTTATGAATGGATAATCCTGCAACTGTCAGCCATGACCTACTAAATGCTGGAATTTCAGTTTACTAAAAGAACCATGATTTTTTAAGATAAAAATCATCTGCTTTTGGTTTTTGGCATGTTATTTCTACAAAGGATAACTTTTTACGCGGTTTTTTTTAATACTCCTGGTCATATGTTTTATCTAGAAAACTCGTCTTTTTAACCTCAAATATTAAGGAAACTTTATAAAACAAGATCTTATGCAGAATTTTGATACAAAACCAAGAACATCTGAGTGCCAATTACTTTAAAAAGTTGTTTAGTTATTGTCGATTCATATCATTTGTAGAAATGGCACACGAAAAACCAAAAGCAGATGACGTTTTTTTTTCAAAAAATAACATAAAGTCCAAAATCTCGAAAACGGTGGGACTTACTAAACTGCAATTCCAACATATGGTAGAGCACGATCGGACCTATCGACAGTTGCAGAATTAGCCATTCATAACAGGACACCCTGTATATGTATTTATAGCACGGGGGAGGTTTTCAGTAGTACAGCAGCCGAAAGAGCAACCGGCAGTTTCTCTTCGTGCGCGTTTAAAACGCTGGTTGGATGTAACCGAATCTCGCGAATTTGCGGGAAGAGATGAGCTCATACTCCTTTCTTTATATGCATAAAACACAACCAGCCCCGGGCTTACGTATGGAGTATTCAACGTGAAATCGATATCGAAGCTTATAAAAAGAAAAAATATATGATTTTTTTCTCCACAGTTTTGAAATCCCTATCTCTAAAATACGATGTCGATCTTTTTTCAGTTGCTTAGTTTTTTTTTGCAGTAGATTTAAGCTTCGAAAAAAAGATTTTTTTCAGGGTCCTCATCGAAATAGCATCTATATGATTGATCCCTTATTAATGCTGCAATATTTCGCCACGAACTGTAGAAATAACCGAGAAGTGCAGAGTGCATCTCTAGCCGCAAAATAAACATACATTATTTTTCGCACGAAGAGAAAACTCCACGTAATCACAGAAAAAACTAATTCCCTTGATTTTTTATTGTCCGGAGCATGTATGCAATTTTTTCGGCTGCAGATCACTGATAAGAATTTGAAATAAAATTATATTGAACCTTACATCGTCGGGAAGGACGAAAATAATTTTTTTTCCTATTCCCCAACTTTTCTTCTCCCCCATATAGACTACAAAAATCGTTGAATTATTTTGGAAGATCCTTATCAGGGTTCGATTGCCTAAACTTCGAAAAAAGGGTTTCGATAGCAATGTCAATGAAGAAATGAATAAGTAAACAAAACTATTCGTTGCATCTCGACGATGCAAATTTCAACACGATAAAATAAAATCGACTTCGGTCAGAATAATTTCCGCATCTCGAATCTCCATGAAAGAAAATAATTTTCACTGCATCCCAACCAATGCAGTGAAATAATAATATAAATAAATAATATTTAAAATTTGTTAAAAAATGTATATAAATTAAAAGAAAATGATATAAATTTTAATAAAATTTATATAAATTTAAATAACATAATATAATTTTGAATGCTATAACAAAAATTATATAAATTTAAATAATATCATATAATTTTAAATGATATAAGGGAATAATTTTAATTTTAAATAATAATGAAAGAATAAATAAATAATTTGCACTGCATTCCAACCAAAATTCAATAACGCGAAAATTTGCAACTTCGTATAGTTCTTCCCTTCTGAATGCATTAGCTGAAAGGCGATAAATACTGCATTGCGAGGTGATGAAAAACACGACAGGATGGAGAAAAAAGACGTTGAGGTCGAAGAAAAATGAGTCGGGGGTTGGTGTGGTGGAGAGGAAGAAGAAATGGTTCCGGCATCATACAGATTCCACACGGCTTCAGCAGGAGCAAAAAGGAATAAATGGGCGACCCTTCGCTCGTGTTCCCATACCGCTCTGCTTCCGCCTCCAACACTTCTGTAAACATCTGTGTTTGCTCTGTGTTTGCTGTAAAGTCAAACGGTTCACCGAGCACCTACGGGGTCGGAGAAATTCGGCAAAAAATAACCACCCCCTCCGGCGCTGGTCGATATTTTTGTAACATTTTTACAAAAATAACGAAAACGAGAATAATGCGCGGATGATGGCGAAAAAAATCGCAATTACCGGGTCCAGGCCAAGTGCTCGTGGCCAAACTCGTGGCTGCCCCCTTAATCCCACAGCGAAAGTACTTTTGTGGGAAAAGAACGACTCGTATTTGGATTTAAAAAAGCCGAGAGTCTTCATTTCCCACTGGTCGTGAAAACGAGAAAAAGACGACGATACGTTTAATTTCTCTGGGCTCCGCTAGCGCGAAAAATGGCAATCCAAACCGCACAAATTTCCACGGCAGAAACAAGCGGGGAGATAAAAAGGGAGAGAGAGGAAGGATAGAAACGTCGAAAGAGAACGAATAAATCCGCAGGAAGAAATGCACCAACCACCTGTGTCCGATAAAACCTTCCTCGCCAGCGGTCCATTCCTGTCATCAGCTAGCCACAAGCTGCTTATCGAAGATGGCGTAAAATGCGATGAAATCCAATTACCGTACTTCGCATGTTCGGGAGATAACTTAGCCGGGAGCGCTCCAAAACGTAACTTTCCCCGTGAGCGTTTACGGTCCGCGTGGGTGTAAATAAACAATTCGAAATGCAGTGGTCAAGGTCTGTCTCGTTCTCGTGGGTGTATCGAACGAGACCAGGGGACGAAGCAAATGGGAAAACGTCGTAGCCGGGAAATCGTTGTGCTCCATCAGTCATTGGGAAGTAAAACCACACTGTCCTGTCGAGTACGTTGTGCAGTGGGTGGAATCACCGATACACGATCGTTATACATACATTGCAGACGTGTATTACTTATAGTTCTGACATGAATGCTTTCGAGGTGATGAGGTGATGATTCTAGTAACTCTAGTAACTCAACAAACCCAAACAAACCCAAACAAACCCCAAACAGTCTGAAACAGACAAACCCAAACAATCCCAAACAAACCCGAACAATCCCGAACAACCCCTAGCAAACAAGCCCAAACAAACCCAAACCTCATCACCTCGAGGTGATGAATCCAGTAACTCTATAAGTCATCGAGGGGCCTTCTCACTTTAGACGCTAAAAAACGACTATTTTCATGATTTTTTTTGGATAGATTTATATTATAGATATTGATATAAAAATTGTTACACTTAAGGTATTAGGCCACAGTAACGGGTATAAAATCATGTGCGAATTTAACCATTTTTTTCGTATGGAAAAGTGATTCACTCATAAAATTAATTACACATCGATTTAGTATGAATATTAAGCTGTTAGAATTTTTTTTTTTCGTCGTACAAAATGGCCGACTACTACTATTTTCTTTTGTTATCTTTTTTTCAGGCGCTCCGCGGCGTGACGTTTAATAGCATCCACAATTTTTTACCTAGAACAAAAAACAAAAATTCTCGTCAATTTACATTAGAATACTTAGAGAAGTACATACGGAATTTAAAAAATATTGTTTTATTCAAAAGGTATTTGAACTTAAGAAACGAATTTTCAGTGAAAAATTTCGTTATAACTGCTCACAAACTGCTCACAAAATGAAAAGTTTTCGATTACTCAGAAATTTCGTATGTACTTCTCTGCCAAATGCAATTAGAAACATAACTTTTTAAATTTGAAGTCACTCGAGTGAAAATTGTTGAAGTTATTTGTCACGCCAATTGGAAAAAAGCTAGTCGGCCATTTTGGACATCGAAAAAAAAAATTCTAACACCTTGATTTTCATACTAAATATATGTGTAATTAATTTTATGAGTGAATCACTTTTTCATACGAAAAAAATTGTTAAATTCGCACATGATTTTATACCCGTTACTGTGGCCTGCGCCGTTAATAAATACACTTTCGAAACACATGAAAAAAAACTATTCATTTAAGTTACTATTTATAGACAAGAAAGGTAGTTAAAAAGTGTCCTAAAAAATGGTAGGTCTGCGCTGTTGATGAAACCTCGAAGATGGATCATCTGAGACGAAGAAATCAAATGGTTTTAGATTCAGTATGTTAATGGCTATACCGCATATCATAGGGTTTTGATATATGCAAAAATAACAAAATGGCGGACATTTTCGAAAATACAACAAAAAACGTGTAAATATCGAAATTTAAAAAATCCTTCATATGCACTATATCTATAGTTGTAAATAATATGTGGTTAAAATTTCATAAGGATCGGTTCAATAGTTTCGAAGATTTCATCGACAAGCTGTCGAAAAACGTTATTTCGAGAAAAACGCGGTTAAAGATTGTATGGGTTACATAGATACATATAAAAAATATTTAAATGTATTTCGAAAGTGTATTTATTAAGTGTAAAAAAAATCGTGAAAATTGCCTTTTTTACCGTTTAAAGTAAGAACACCGCTCAAACATCCATTGTATTAAATATTCATTTTATTAAATATCCGTTCCATTAAATATTCATTTCATAAAACATGCATTTTGTTAATTATACATTTTATGAACAATCCATCCTTTAAAATATCCATTTTATTAAATATCCATTCGTTTAATTATCCATTTATTAAATATTCATTCCACTTAATATTCATTGAATTAAATATTCATCGGGAGATTGACGATAGAAGGCATTTCCGCATTTTGTACAGGGCAAAAAGGAACCACCAAGGAAAAACAGCAATAGAAAATGTTGAGTGCTGGGGAAAAGAAGAGAATTAAAGCAATCCTGGAATAACACTGGTGGCTGTGCGGCCACTACGTCAGTCTCAGTAAAAGGTAGAGACAGAAAATTGGGAGAGAAAGAGAGAGAAGGAATCAACAAGAGGCTGACAGCGACAACCTACGATCGAGTTGAGATTTTTCTTTATTTGACTAACGAGCGTACCCTGTGATGCCTATCGACGTGAATTTATCTCGCGATCGTCTCATTCATTACCCTCCCTCGTCCATTGAGGCGCGAAGAGAAATATCCTTATCCTGATTTCAGCCAAGGAATTTTAATTTCGTCTGCCTTTCGATGCATGAAAGTTGACAAATTTATGCAGACGAACTTTTCCTTCAATTTTCACCTTCCACGTTTGTCAAATCTACTTTTAATGAGGGGAGACTCAGCCAAACTGATTCCACGCTAAGGTTAGTGCATATACCTTTGCATTCGAGGGAAAAATCGCTGAACCGATATTTCGTTACAGTTTTTCTCTCGAATTGGCATGATCTTAAAAAGATTCGAGCAAATGTACATGGACAAACATTTAACGGGGTTATGAAGCTTCTTCTTTTCGTCCTCAAGGTCTTCGATACGTTATTGCTACACTGATGAAAATTCTAGATAGACTGTACGGTTTTGCACAAAGTCACGTACCATCTTCATCTTTATCCATCGAAACTGCATCCACCAGATCTCTCTCTTTCTCCCTCCCTCTCTCTCTCTCTCTCTCTCTCGCTCCCTCTTTCTTTATCCTTCTCTCTCTCTCGTTCTCTCACCCACAAACACGCATACCATCACACACACCTAACCTCTCACACTCCTACACTCACATACACCTACGCTCACACACACACACACACACACACACGTATCCTCAAACAGCCCTACACTCGCACACACCTACACTCACACGCACCGACGCTCACGCACACCTACACTCGCACACACCTACACTCACATACACCTACGTCCACATACAGTTACGTCCACATACAGCTACGTCCACATACACCTACGTTCACACACACCTACACTCACACACCAACATACCTCCACTCACACACACCTACACTCACCCACACCTACTTTAACACACACCTACACTCACACGCACCGATGCTCACACACACCTACACTCACACACTCCTACCCTCACACACACCTACACTGACACACCAACACACCTCCACTCACACACACCTATACTCACAAACACCTACACTCACACTCACCTACCCTCACATACACCTTTACTTACACACACCTACACTCGCACACACATACACTCATACTCACCTACCCTCACATACACCTTTACTTACACACACCTACACTCACACACACCTACACTCGACACACCTACACTCCCACACCAACACACCCCCACTCACGCACACCTACAATCACACACACCTACTCTCACACACACCTGCACTCACACACACCTACACTCGCACACACATACACTCACACTCACCTACCCACACATACACCTTTACTTACACACGCCTACACTCCCACACATCTACACTCGGAGATACCTACACTTACGCACCTTTTTATACTCCGGTCTTCCCTCGACCCTCGTCGACTTTTGCTCTCGAATGCTGCAAGCTCTCGGGCTGCACCTCGCTACAAAGAACTCCTTTCAAACGCTCACAAAAAAAAACACATTGTCATGAACGACCTACATGTACGTCAAAGAGCTCACAGTGGCGACCACCTTATTCTTCCTAAATATACTTGACCAGAAAACATCTGTGATGATTTATTTTCTGCTTCGGCAAAACACTATAGTGTTTTCCTCGAGGGTATCATCAAATCTGTAGCAAGCACTATGTCGATTGATATACTATTGAAATTACATTTTGAGGGATGGATGGAAAGACGTGATCGGTTGGTTATATGGACCTTACGATGTACGTGAATGGACAACGTGTCAGCCAGATCATCGGAAGCACAACACGTCGGTAATGATCGTCGCAATCTCTACCAGCAATGCGTCTTGTCTTCCAATCGCACTCACGAGTTGCCATTTTTCCAAACTCCTCAAGAACTCAGAAGTATCTGCAAAACTGTGCCGATAGCTAGGTCCAGCGAAGAAGAACGAGAATGCTTTTTCGAAACGTTGGAGACTGCGCAAGAATATCGTCGAAAAAGCAGCGAGACGAAAGACCGTTGTTCTTCGCACTTCCGGAATCGGCCTGCGCAAAGTGCCGTCTTTGGAAAATCGTACCAAGTCATCAGCTGCTATTGAGCTTTTTTCTTGGGGCTCGTAAGGACCTTTTGTCCTCAGTTATTTAGCAGACGCAACAAGAAGCGTGGGTAAAACACATTCAGCGCTCGTGTGTACAAGAATAACGCATGTGTGTCCAAAGGGTAAAGAGCCTCAGATATGAACGTGCCGAGATTACCTAAGAGGACAGGAAGACCCATGAGTCTAGTGAGGCAAACTGAAAAGGGAATTGCTCGTGCGGAGCAAAAGCTCAGCAGTGTTCACGCGGTTACTAGGACGTAACATTTCGACGTGGTAGCTTTTATTTACACGAACACCGGATCATCCTTCCGCGAAAATTTTCCGGATGCACCCGAGACGCATCTTGATAAATTCGGTTGCCATTCCAGCAACGTGGATTGCGTGATGAAAACGGATGAAGCCCAACAATGGCCCGAAGGCTCGCTGAATTCTGCCGAATGGACCCCGGGCAAAGAGGATCCTTTTCTTCGGCAAGTCAGCATCAAACGAAACATTTTTCTTTTTAATTACCTTTGGAAGGAACTCGTGTCATCGCAGAGAGAAAAATCATTTTTTTCGCGAAATCCTTAATCCTTCGATCAGACATTGTCGGCAAGTTTCAATGAACGGTAACGAAGTTGAGGTTAGACCTACAAAAGCATCTTATCGTTAAAAGGTTCGTTTCATCAAAATACTAATACTTCCAAATTGCGATTTATGAACATAAAGACAACCAATGAGCTTGTCTTATTGTGAAAATTCTGCATGATCCAGATTATCATCGCAATCTAGAAAACCATCATTCGCGAAGTAGCTCGAGAGAAATGTGCGACTCGTGCCAAGTTTTTTCCAGCAAATTGCGTTTGAATTTCTGAACTAACAATTCCTGAACTAACCTCAAAATGCTTACAGCACTTTCCACCAAAATGAACATCCTGCTCATCAATGATAACATTTCAATGACTTCCGAAAAGTATGCTCTTATCTCTACTATTGGACAAACAGAAGTAGCACCCTTTGCACTCGCTCGTTTTATTTGGTCCCATTTAACTCTCCTCCCCATTCGTTGTGTCCATTTTCAAATATTTGTTTGATCAAATTTGTACGAGAATTCTTTTCCTCGCGGATGAAAAATTTCGAAAAGCGTTTGTAAAGGAAGCGAAACCGATACGCGAGTGGGACGGCTTATCTCGAGTATTTATACGAGAAGACCAGTCGATGTAGGAGGTCAGGGCTTTTATTTTTCAATGTTTTTGGTACAGTGCCAAGTTCGGGAAAAATGATATAGACCCTCGATGTTTCGCGTCTCGGTGTGGAAAGACGAGAGTTCCGGAAGAAAAGGGGGATGACGTCGAAGAGGGTATGTGCCATTGTCACGAGGAGTCCGCATCGCTGGCAAGGTCTTCATGCGAATAATCTTTTGGTTGTAAACGAGCTTTATCGATCGGCCACCTCGTCTAACACGCTCCGGTAAATGGAGTATGCCATGGAAACAAGCTAAAACTTCTGAGCGATTTTTCGTTTTCCCACAAAAACGTTTATGACGCTGGAATATCTAATTTGGATATCTTTTTTCTAAGCACAATTCAAAAAAGAGATGTGGCCTATTCACCTCGGACCCAGATTCGGCAACGAAAAAAAATTAACAACTAATGCTGTCCAGACGATTCGAATATTACAAAGATCAAAAAATAATTACTGGGAGAAGGACTCCAGTGAAAAAGAATCCGAATATGTGGAAATCGATGTATGTAATCGGCGATGAGCTCCGATCGATAAAAATCGATCAATGTGACGATTTGAATCAATCCTATGATCTTTCCTCATCGCAGAGGCCTTGAGGCCGTTTTTTAATCGACGTGAATTTCCAAATTGACAGCTTCAGTTTTTGGCCCATTTTCTTCCATCGCTTAAAATATTCATCAAAAATCAATACTCTTGTACGAAATGACTCATGTGATCATGTGGGCATCAAAGGAACATTACAAATAATATTTTTTCCGAACATGTACCAGAACTATCGAAAAAATTTCCGATATTTGGGAACTTAATTTCGTAAAAAAAGAATGCGTAACACTCAAAATCGGTGTTGCCTTAAGGGGTTATGCCTCGATGTAAAAGTCGAAAAATCACTTTTTTCAAAACCAATACATTCTGACCGTATATCATCTGATAAATATTCCCTGAAACTGCCGAGATGATCGGATCAAAATTAACATATTTATAACGCCCAGAGCGTCGATCGAAACTTTATACGCTTTTTTCTCGAAAGTACGTTTTTGGAGTCTGTGAGGAAAATATAATCACTCTTAAAATACAAAATAAATGATTTATAATTTAATATTTTACACAAATGAATTACAGAGTGTTTTGTAGATGACACTTTTTCGAATACGTCATTTTTGTAGAAATGTATCATCACGATTTTGTAAATAAAACAAATTCCAAAAATGAGCTGTTTTGAACTGTTGAAACTAGGCATAACCAGTTGCGAACCAGGAAAAGCATTAAAAAATGGTGTAATTGCAAAAACCCTGGTAGCCCCCTCGATCAAACGATCGTTCCTTGAACTGCTCGTAAACACATCATTTGGATTGCGTCTTCAATGTTGAATGTATCGTTACCCCACTTGAATTCCATTACGTGAGCATAAATATCGTACAGGTCGTACGTGTTGCGCACGTGCGCTGCCCAAGAGGTATACGGTCCTGCCGGAGCACGTTTTCCCTCCCACGAGAGTGTTAAACTCCTCGGTGCACATTCATTCAAGCTCTCTGATGGCCTGCACCGCGCCGAAATGTTCCATGGATACCGGAGACGAAGAAGTTTGGCTCGTATCAAAAGAGACCGCGATAGTGCAACATCCAGACAAGAAACTAAACTACAAACTGGTAATCAATCTCTCCAACCGTTTTCAACTCTGTTATATATATATGGCCAACGGACGTATGTGCTAAACGACCGATAGGCAAAAGCTTCTCCAAGGCTTGTCAGGTACGCTGGTATGAGAAAGAGAGACTGAAAAATATTCTACCCAGGTAAGTATATCGCGTTTGGTTGCGTTACAAAAAAAAAGTTGAGCGACAAACATTCTTAAAGTTAAACATATTATATTTTTAGTACTGAATATTAATATTCTTGATATTAACTATTAATATTCTTAATGTTGAATATTGATATTCCAATATTCAATATTAATATTTTAACATTAAACTGATATTGACATTATTCATATTAAATATTAACTTTCTGAATATTAAACATGTATATTCTTAATACTGAATATGAATATTCCTAATATTCAATATTAATATTATTAACATCAAATATTGATATTTTTTATATTGAATATTAATATTCCTAATGATAAATATTAATACTCTTAATATCAAATATTAATATTTTTAATATTGAATATTTACATTCTTAATATTATAATAATATTAGTCCACTTCCTACTCGAAAACATCCAAAAGAAGATTTATGCCACGATCAATGGACGAAAATAAGCTGAGAAACCAAAGAATATTATTGTTCATAACAAAATGTTATCTTGATTATCATCGAACTCCAAACAATCCAAAATAACACTTCTGGTTGTCTTACATCTGCACTTTAATTCCACAAGTAAGGTGAACTCTGGTCTTGGTCTTAAAGTACCCAAAAACTTTATCTACTAAAAAATGCCTGCATGGCCGAAATCCGGATCGTCAGATTTTATCAAACTTTTTTTTTCGGTATAAAATATCGCTCTTAAAATTAATTATTTCAAAAGAATCATTATAGTATGCCGCGTAACATCTTACCGAATTGATCAATCTACACGATAAAATGAATAAACTTTTTGCAACAACTCTAATCATGGATTTTCGATCAAGTGTCAAGACTTGGTGTTTTATGGTGAAAAGAACAGTAGTCAGCAGGACAGGACGGTAGTCCTGTCCTGCTTATATATATATATATATATATATATATATATATATATATATATGTGTGTGTGTGTATGTATGTATGTATGTATGTATGTATGTATGCATGTATTTATGTACGTATGTATGAACTATGAACTCTTTTGCTCATCACAGAAGAGGAACAAGTTTTCTTGTTCCATTAAATGGGAAAAAAAACTCATCCCCCTGGTATACAGACACGTTATATACCCCATATACTTGACTATATATGTATATTCATGCAGCTTAGTAGCAATTCCCACCATTTACACAACCGGGCGCAAATATAAAGGGCTTGCATCAGCTGCTCAAAGTCAGAAGGGCCAAACAATCCCACTCGCAACCCCTCATTCAGGCCTTCCCAACTTGATGTCAAAAGCGTTGGACATTACCATCGTTGTATCCAACTCTCGCACCGGCAATGAAAAATTAATCGTATCTCGAGCTCCTGCAAAAGTGCTTTAACGACGTTTGAACCAGGCGCATCGGAGTTGCCCTCGTTGTCGTTGGAGCGGTTTTGGTGCCTTGAGAAAAGCCACTTAGACGAGCTACTCCGAAGCTTTACATTTTTTATAAATATCTCGATAAGATTGCGACTGGGGATACGTATATATGTAAAAAGCAGAGAGGACGTTTTTATCCATCGAGAGATTGTCGAGACATTTCGATTAAAGCGCGAGGGCGGCGGAATATATTCGTACAGAAAATTTGATCATCACAGGAAATTTTGTTTGAGTCCACGAAGAAAATTAAAAAAAAAAAGTTCTTTCCTGGTGCGATAACGATTTTGTGAATTATTTTGAAGTCAGAAGCGAAGATAAAACTACCTGGAATCAACCGAGTATCATTTGAAATTGATCGATACTTTTTTTCCTTTTTTTATACGTTTTTTTTTGCTAAGTGCACGAGGGCACAGGGCAACTGCCGATTTGCCGCAGTTTCCCTGTGCCCTCGTGCGGTCAGAAAAAAACGAAAAAAATCATAATAAACGCGTACGTACAACTGCAGCTTCTCCGCAGTTTCCTTGTGCCCTCGCGAAGATGTGATATAGTAGGGAATAAGGAATGTAAGACTGCTGAAAACCCTCTGAAAGGTTTCTCAGAAGCTGGAAATATTAGAGAGGAAGTAAAAGCGATAAGGTTATAAAGGAATGCAAGAGATTACGAATAATTATTCATAGTCATGGCGAAGTTTGTATCATTGGAATGCAACAAAAAAAAAGTATATTTTCATTACCTGATTTTTATTATTCTACCAAATAATTTTAGCAAATTTAAAACAAATAGGTTCGTCATACTTTCGCAACCAAAGTCGGCCGCAAGAAATCTGGGAATATTAAAAAAAAAAAAATTTCAACCGCATCCAACGTTGCCAACTTCGAACTCATCAAAATAATTTTCGTTCGGACACACATCAATTTCCCTCAGTAAATATTGATCATCGTAATTAATTACTCCTAATGGTGCAAAAATCGAACATTCGGTGCATGTTCCCGTTCACCGAATTCGAAATTGCTGATGACGGAAGTTCGTGTTGTCTTTTCCGAGCTCTCGGTGCGAGAATCCTACCGGACTACGTACGCGTACACATACGGGATGAAATTCTTCACAGCAGCAGCCTCGGGACGGTGGTAAAGTTTTCCGCGGACTATGTTGGAACACGGCAAACGAGCAAAATGACCCAGATGAGCACACCGGCCTGTAACGATCGCCTCACAAGCGCAAGAGCCGAACTAATAACATTTTGCAGGTAAGTCACCCGCAGTTTGGCCCTTTTGTTGGCTAGTACTCAACACCATAGGAATATGTGGGCAAGGACAAGAGCGAAAGGGACGGAAAGCTCGCAATATACGAAGAGCGGAAAGACTCGACGGAAGTGTATGAAGAGTAACGATGCCAACTTCCGGTTCCCGCTTAGCTGATGATTACATTCGAAGGTGAGCTTGCGTAGTATAACTGGATTTATTCAAGTTTTCATTACGTATGAGTGCGGTGCGAGGCGTGATGATTGAACCGGTTCGTATTGGCTACGGGATCAATTTCTGCACTGACCCGAGTCGTTTTTATCAAGATTAATGGGATATAGCTGATCAATTAATTATCGGGGGCTTATCCATCAAACGGGTACTGTCCATGAGTCCAAAAGAAAAATCTAGATACCTCGCATCAATATCTATCGTTTTCCATCGTTTCTTTCGATTCTAGGCTGTACAAACGTTCTCGATTTTCCAAAAACAAAAACTTTTTTTTCTTCTTTGTGTGATACTTTCCTCGTAAATTTTGAACGTGTGTTATCGTCGTGAAATGCACTGTCGAGCAATATATAAATGACCAACCGAACACCCACGCAGATGCCTTGGATTTCGATGAAATTGAAAAAAATAGACTTGAGAAGATCAGTCATGAAAGTTCAATTGATAAAAATAAATACCTATACTAATCGAAATGACTCCTAATCGCTTTTGAATACTTCAAAGAGGAAAGTACATACCCAAAATACAAGAAGATAAAAACCGGTGGTACAGAAAAAGTTGAAAAAAATGGGGTTTTTGTTTCCTCGAAAATTTTGATACGAGGCATTTTGATTTTCCTTTTCCCTTTCGAACAACATATATATATAAGGAAAGGAAAACGGAAAAAAAAGGAAAAGCGATATTGAGCGAAAAAAGGACTTTCCTTGCGTTCCAACAATGCAAACGTTAACACCAATATATATGTATATATATTGGTATATATATACTTTTTTGTGTTTCACACTTTTCGTGTGTAGGAAATCGTTTCTTCTAGGGGACATGAAAAATTTTATGTCCTACCTACTTTTCGTCGTTGGAGTGCCATGAAAATTACTATTTCTGATTTCCTCTAATTTCTTTTGGGCCCGTACAAAAATCCCGCGCCCATTTTTCAAGATACTTATCCAGCAATCTACTATATAAATCTACAAAGAAGATCTTGTATAGTAATGAAAATAAGGGACTTGAAATGTAAAAAAAAACTTCCGTTGCGTTCAACACCATCAACATATATATATACAGGGTGTTAGGAAGGTCAATGCAAAGCCTTAAGGGGGGTGGTAGGGCACCTTGATAGGAGCATATCCAGCCTAGGATACATTAGTCCAAAGTCTAAGACTTTTGAGTTATCATGGTAAGGATGATTTTTGGAAAATTTCCCAAAATTAGGTACCAACTCGTTTACCTCTTTGCTATTTTTTTAAAATAGCATTAACATAGGAGATATTTTTATTTTTTGACAAGTTTTTACTTATTAAGTCCAGTTTGACAAGCTTTTTGACACGTCCTGTTTGACATGTCCATTTTTTGACAAGTTTTTAGTTATTACGTCCTGTTAGTTACTTGTGTGGATACACGTGATTGTATTGGCGCTTGTCGATTGAATACACATTGAGCTAAGACGTAAATAAGTGTTACGTTACCAATTATTGTCTGCTTGAACATTATGAACGAGTAAGTGCCTAATTTTGGGAAATTCTCCAAAAATCACACTTACAATGATAACTCGAAATCGTTGGACTTTGGACTAAGGTAACCTAGGTTAGATATGTTCCTAACGGGGCGACCTATCACCCCATTAAGGTGGGCAACCACTTTAGATGCTTCGAAAAATCAATTTTTTTTGTTTCATAAATCGTTTGCAAAATATAATATCTTAAGAATACACCCTGAAAAATTCAAAATAATTTTCGGATTCCTTTTAACGGTATGTATATTAACGATGTAGACCCTCCGCCCGACACGCAAGCGCTCGACTCCCAACCACTGTGACGGGTCAAAACATTCGATTTTATTTTACTTTTTCTCAGAGTGTACATATTCGAGGAAATGTGACAAAAATTTCCAATTATAATATTGAAAAGTGACCAAGTGACAGACCATTTAATGAGAACAGATAGCGCAACGATTCACATATACTAAAACTTTCAATCGCGCTTTTCTCGAAACGACATTTTTTTCAATTTGCGGGAATCATAACTCAAAAACTAATTGATGGATCATCTTCAAATTTCGAACGCTTTTACATAATATAATTTATTGAAACATGAACCCAATGTTGAAAAAAGTAGAATGTTTAAAACATATTTATTATTGCAAAATTCCGGGAGAAAATGCTATAAATCGATCATTTTTTTCAAACACGTTCCAACATTCAATTTTCGATTTTTTTTCCGAAATCTAGGTTCATGTTCTTCAAAAATATCTCGAGAATGTATAAAAATTTGTTGGGCTATTTCAGATGCGAATTGCGATCTGCACAATTTCCGCAAATCGACTACGACGACGAGGACACGCTAAGGGACACAGCGGATTGCACCTTAATTAATGCACGAAACAACTTGAAAAAATTACCATAGATGTATGAAAATATGAATAAATTATTGTCCGAGTTGCAAAATTACCATTTTTTTTTGCCACCATAAAATAATCCCAAAAGTCATCTAATTTTCGGTCTCCTAAAAGGGTTGACCGCCTGAAAGCTTTGCATCGGCCTTTCTAATGCCGTGTATATCATTTTTTTTACCGTACCACTTTCGATCTCAATGGGAATTTTTTCCGCTCGGGGACATGAAAAATATCGTTGTTACCTACCGTGGACTGCAATTTTCTATCAATTTCCTATAAAGAAGACACACTCGTATGGGCGAGCATGTATTTTAAGGCAGTGGTCTGGTCTAGAAATCCATCGTCTAGAAGACCATTTCTACGAAAAGGAAGAAGGAGCAATCTATGGACCCGGGTCGGCAGATTAGCTAGTAAGCATCGATAATTCAATTTAAACCTCATCTAACGGTATCAAAACTTTGAACGCGTTTATCTCAGAACTATGTTTTTCAAATCGGCGCCCACGATATCTCGATAACTAATTGACCGATCGAGCTCAAATTTTGCACATACCTTCGGTAGCCTCTTTCTGAGGACTGGTAGCAGAATTGAGTCGAACAATAATTTTGCCCACATTTTATAACTCGTCGAATACCCGAAAATTTATGAAATATCGTTAATCAAAGTTTAAAAGGCCGCCATTTTGTAACAAAATTTGTTTAAGTACTAATTCTGCTACCAGTGCTCAGAATACTCATACAGATTGAGAATACATATATTTTCATCTTGCAGATGCATACAACATCACCCAGAGTGGGCGCCGATTGAGGTGGTTTTCGGTGGACCATGTTGTAAAAAAATTTAAAACTACATGAAAATATTTAAAATAATTTTTTCAAATGTAGATACATTCTCAAAGGAACAATAAATACATATGTAAAATTCCATCAAGACAACTTCAACGGTTTAAAAGTTATTCCAACCCAAAAATGACGTCAAAAATCTCGCTCTAGACCAGACTACTGCCTTAAGACAATTAAGGCCTTAGGCCACAGTAACGGGTATAAAATCATGTGCGAATTTAACAATTTTTTTCCGTACGAAAAAGTGATTCACTCATAAAATTAATTACACATCTATTTAGTATGAATAGCTGTTAAAATTTTTTTTTTTTTTCGTTGTACAAAATGGCCGAATACTCGACACTTCTCGTAACAGCTTTTTTCCAATTGGCGTGACAAATAACTTCAACAATTTTCACTCGATTTACTTAAAATTTGAAAGTTATGTTCCTAAGTGCATTTTGCGGAGACGCACGTACGGAATTTCTGATTAATCGAAAACTTTTCATTTTATGATCAGTTTATGGGCAGTTATAACGAAATTTTCCACTGAAAATTCATTTATCAAGTTCAAATACTTTTTTCAAAGTTCAAATACAACTTTTCAGTAAAACAATATTCTTTAAATTCCGTACGTACTTCTCTAGGTATTCTAATGTAGATTGACGAGAATTTTTGTTTTTTTTTCTAGGATAACAAAAAAAAATATCAGTAGTCGGCCATGTTGTAAATCGAAAAAAATATATATATTTTCTCACAGCTTGAAAATATCAGTAATTTAATTGATTTAAAATAAAAATATAAATATAATTTAATTAATTATATTTATATTTTTAAATATAATTTAATTAATTTAAAATAAAAATATATATTTTTTCAAACAGCTTAAAAAATTAATTACACATCTATTCATACCGAATAGATGTGTAATTAATTTTATGAGTGAATCGCTTTTTCATACGAAAAAAAAATTGTTAAATTCGCACATGATTTTATACGCGTTACTGTAGCCTAAGGCCTTAATTAAACCGGCCTCGTTAACGCCACTCGTGCAGCGTTAAATGCGCGCTATCGTGCACCAAAATATAGCGTTAAAATGCAAATATCCCCGTTTATTTCGGCCTCATCCGAGCGACTACGTGTCTCGCCCATGATCGCGGAAACATTTCGCGCCGCTGCTGCATGCAATCCGACATATTTTCCGGCTCGTTGTAACGCCTCGAACGCACTCGTACTCCGACAATGCGGATTCTTTTTTTTCCGCCCCCCTCACGGCCCCGTTCCTTCTTACCCCTTGGGATCGAGACACTCGACAATCGTGTCGCCCGCGCGCTCAGCCTACACCGATCTTCCTCCCGCGCACATGATTTGACCGGAGAAATCTCTTGACGAGCATCATCTTCGCGCGCACTCTCGGCGAACGACAAAAGCCCCGGGGATATACCGATGCGCACAAAAGTGGAACGTTTCACACTCTTGAAAAACTCGAGACCAGTGCGTTCGTGTGAGGCGAACGGAATTTAAATGTGCCACGAACAATTTTCGAGCACTTGTGTGGGTGGATCGCGGAGCTTGCGAGTAGACCATTCGCGCAGTGCTGGACTCGAAGAAGCAGATGCAGTTACTGGGTGCGATTGGACGTCTTCGTTATTTAACGATGGAATAATGACGACCGTGCAACTATTTATTCAATTTTTTTAAATAACTTATTTGAAGTAAAAAAAACCAAAGCGTTTTGTCGAATTTAACAACTAGAGGCTTGTGATATTATTTAATGGGTTGTGATATTATTTAATGGGGTGATTTAACAACTAGAGGCTTGTGATATTATTAATGGGGTGAGGGTTGTGATATTTAATGGGGTGATATTACTAATGGGAGAGGGTTGTAATATTTAATGGGCTGATTAATTTAACAACTAGAGGCTTGTGTTATTATTTAACGGGGCTTACGACATTATTTAAAAGCCGGAGGTTTTTAATTCATTTAAAGGCCAGAGGCTTTTTAATTCATTTAAAAGCCAGAGGGTTTTCAATTCATTTAAAAACCCGAGGTTTTTAACTTGATTTTAAAGCCGAAGATGTTTAATTTTATTTAAAACCCAGGGTTGTTGAAATTCATTTTGAAGCCAGAGCCTGTTGTATTTATTTTAAAGCCAGAGATGTTTATATTTATTTCGGAGCCAAATGTTTTCAAAATTTAATATTGTGATTTGGAATGAAATTGTTATCTGAATCTTTAAATTAAAAACTCACAATTGAAGACTCAGATTTTCTTTTTACATTCTATTCAAATCTGTCATTTTACTCATATCTAAAAACTGAGACTTATAATGGAAATTTTTGTTTTAATCTTTGAATTTTAATCTTTAAATCTTAATTTATTCAAATTTAAATCTCCAAGTATTCATCTTTGAATATTTGAATCTGTATCTTTGAATTATAAGATCAAATGTTTGAATGTCAGTTTTATGCCAATCTTTAAATTTAAATCGTATCTCTAAAGATTAAGATTTGAAATTTTTATTTTCTTTAAATCTTTACATTTAAAGATTAAGATTGAAAAAAAAAGTAATTTTGAGTAAACTTGAACAGTGAGTTTGAATTTTCATATTTAAAGATTAAGATTGAAAGAGGATTTAATCAAATTTACGATTCAAAAGCCAGAGGTCTTCAAAATACCCAATATTCAGCACAATTGTTTTTTTTACAATGGAATACACTTTGTTTTGCGATGGCTGATTTTTCACAGGGCAAAGTATCAGTAGATGATTTTCGATACTGTTCGTTTGTAAAATCCACTAGATTCAATAATAATATATTTCAAGTGCCGGAATGGCTTGAGAACTCAATCCCGAAAGGGGATGAACGACCGTAAATGAAAGTTTACTGTCGAATGAACCTCTCCTACCCCTGCTCCGGGCATACCGTTGAACACTGTTTTCTCCAATTGTTCCAAAGCTCTCTCCTTCAACTGCAGTTGCAGTAATATCAACCTGCCCCATTCGCCAGTGCATGGTAATTATCGTAGCCGGTCTTGCTTGAGTGCAACAGCAGATACCACGGAAGAGACCTATGCGGACATTTGTGAAGAGCTTGATCCGACAGATTTCGCAGCGGAAACTGCAGAAATGTAAGTGACGAGCGCAGGAGCCGTTGAAATTGAAGACTCCGGAAATTGCAGACTAAGCGGACAATTGTTTTCACACGCGAACTCTTTTGGACTGAATCTCATAAGCTACAAATTTCATCGTGACTACGTTTGGCAAGAAAATATTATCACAGATATTCGTAAAATAATGTTTTTCACCCCCTGTAAAATTTTTAACAGGCCTGGTATTTAAGGGGACAGCTGAGCCACTGTTTCAAATGGCATCTTGCAGCATAACAAAATCCAGCCCCCTGAAAAATGTTCCCATCGATTGCCCTCGTTATTGTCGCATTTTCATGGGTCTAAAAATTAACCTTGACGGCCTATTATTCTTATATTTATAGAAGTGACGATTACTGTTTTTATCTTTGGTTAAGATTGAAACTTCCATCGTTGGAATGCAATGAATTTTTTTTTTTTAATTCCTCATACTTCTTTTTTCTGTTTTTCGCTTAGTAAATTGCCCGACGCTTTTTTACTATGCTTCTTCAAAGATCTGCGATTGATATATGCGAGAAAAAAAGTTACGTGCTGTAATAAAAATAAGGAAACAAAAATATAACATAGATCCTTCGTTGCATTTTAATCTGACTTTTGAGGGCAATTTTCGTTTTGAGGTAAAGCCTGCTCTAACGATCTGTCACCACCACTTTCACTGCCAATTGCATTCGAACGAGGCCGAGATCGATAGCTTCGAAATTGTCGGATATTACAGTTCGCGAGAGTTTACATATACGTACAGGGTATTTGGATTGGGGGTGTCATTTGCTACTTTTTCACCCATATACCTTATGTCCCAAGTGTCACGGTAATTATGATATGATTTTCTTTTTCGTTTTTTAATTACCTGAAATTTCGCCCTTAAATCGTCATAACTTTTTTGTTTGTGGTTGCAATAGCACGAAATAACTTTTGCTGTATTCTGCAATGTATGTTTATTATAAATAAATCATTATTTGATACACTTGGATTCAAGAGAATGACTGGTGAGCTACCAAAGTCTTAAAAATTTGCAAATGTATGAAAAATGTCAACTTCTAAATTCATTATAAAACAAACTAAAAGATATTATGAACTTCGCTTCATTTTAAAAAGTTTTCTAGTTTATACCCTTTCCAACGGTATGCCATTTCATAGAAATCATTCATTGTGTGGTCCAAATAAAAGGAACAAGGTTTTTTTATAATGACTTTAGGAGTTTGAAATTTTTCATACATTTACTTCTGCAACTTCTTGATCACTTTCTTGAAACCAGTATATCAAATAATGATTTATCTCTAATAAATATACATTGCAGAAATCAACAAACGTAATTGCGTGCTATTACAACCACAAATTAAAATGGTATGTCGGTTTGAAGGCAATATTTCGGGTAATTAAAAAAACGTAACAAAAATATTATCTCAATTACCGTGACACTTAGAACATAGGGTCTAAGGGTGAACAAATTGGCAACAGACCCGCCCCCCCCCCCCAATCCCCCAAAAAAATGTGTCGGTCCGTACG